>JBBYHL010033915.1:0-10203 GCA_038381835.1 Adansonia madagascariensis
AGCTGACTTAGCCTATATTTTCATGGGCAAAACCCTAACTAAAATTACTAAAATCCTTATTGCTGGACAAACCACGGGCCTAAAGTCTAAAAGTGAATAGTTTGTTTTTTTTTCTTCTGTCATGAAGTTCGCCTGTATCAGTGGGGCATGGAATGGCAGTATATCACTCTCAGGAACATCCTTGTTATGAACAAAAGGTCTACTCACAACCAATTGATGTGAAAACCCTGGAAGAGGAGTGCTTAAGACTGTGCAGCATCCTTGTAAGTCATTTCGATTTTATTATTTGGCAATGACATAACCAAGGAAATGGTAGTCAAAGTTGGTGAAAGAAATATGCCATATCTCAACATCTAAATTTTTTTTTTTTAATTCTCGGACTATGGTTTCCTTTGTACTTATAAAAAAAAATCTTGAAGGTAACAATGTAGTAGAAATTAGAAATATTCATGAGTCAAGAAGCTTGCAGATTGAATTTTATAAATTTTTTGCTTAGGTCCAAATTTGATCTGTCTGACCAATAAGCCTAAATTACTATTCAAAAAGTATTAGAAAAATATTTTATATTAATATTTGTATAATTAAATTTAAATAAAAATTATTTTTTATTAATTAAAACATGATTAAGACTATCAAATAAAAAAAATACTCTTAGACCTGTCCAGTCTTCGAACAGGTTTGATAGAAATGATATTACTTATTTTTCTTGGTTTAAAATGTCCTAAAAAAAATTCATTACAAAGAGAATGTTATTGAAGGCAGCCTTAGGACATCACATTTTCTTCCTTCTAATGTGCTCAAAGGAAATGAATTACTTAAATATTTTGTTAATAAATTCAAGGTTTTTTTTTTTTTAAGGTTATTCCAGGGTGAAAAATTGTTTCTCTGTGTAATTCAATGGCTTAAATTTCATACAATTAAGTTGAAACATGAATGTAGAGCGTGTAAATCAATATTCCCTTATCTAATTTCAGATGTGATTTGCAGGAGGCTTAATGGTGAGGAGCTGGTAATTACCTGCAACGGCTAAAGCATCAAGCAAACGGAGGGATTTTACTAGTTAAGGTACAAAAAGTACTGAAAAATATTATTAATTCATCTTAATTACTGCCCTTATTTCCCCCTTTAAATTGAGCTAACCACTGTAATTTCAAATTACAAGTCACCCTTTATTTATGTTCTTCTTTAATATTTTAAATAAATTTCTCATAATCTTTCATCTGCTTTGACATGAACTGCTTCTTGTGGTTTTTTTTTTTTTGCTATGTCTGAAACTAGAGGTGGCAAAATAAATCAGATCCCAAAAATTTACTCAAAAAAATCGAGTCTGAACTCGAATTGAACTCGATTTGATCAAAAATTAATGGCTCAAACTTGATAAAACTTAAACCCTAAAAAGGTCCGAACTCAAAATAGCCCAAACCCAAAATGACCCGAACTTGAACTCGAAGGAACTCGAATCCAAAAGGACCTAAACTAGAAAAAACATGAACCCCAACTCAAATTTAATACTAAAAGTAAATATGATTAAATTATAATTAAATAATTTTTTATAAAGCAAAAACTTTAATTATTAAATTTATTTTAATATTCTTTTAATAATTTAATTATATATTAAAAAGTTAATTTATATTTTATATATGATTAAACTTGTTTATAGGTCAGGCTAAGGCGCGGCCTAAATTTTTTTAAAATCCTAAGCTTAAGCCTTTATTAAATATGCCCAAACCTGCCTATTTAAGCTAAAGTTATTGTTCATCACATTAAAAATTTTTTATTAATATTTATATATTTTATAATTAAATTTAAATAAAATATATGTTATTTTAATTTAAAATCACTGTTCCTAGATAGGTCGAGCTAGGCTAAAATAAAAATATGAAAACCTGGGCTCAGACCTAATTGGGTCGGGTGGATAGCTCGATCCTTGAGCAGGTTTATACACGATAAAATAATAATTTATCAAAAAGTAAATTATATCATGAATTTTAAAAATATTGTTAATAAAGTATATAATCTATTTATCACATTTTTTAAATTTGATTAGTTAAACTCATTTAAATATTAAAAGTTTATATTTGTTAGTAGTAAGCCTTTAAATACTTCTTTAAATATTATTTTTATTTTTATTGTTATTTTTATTTCAAGTAATGATAATTAGAGTATGTTAATAGAATAACAAAGTAATAAGGTAAATTAAAAAAATATGAAAGCCATAATAGATAATACTATATGAAAAATGAAAAAAAATCATATATTAGACTAGCAATTAGACTTGCCCACGGGTTGAATAGTTTGCCTAGCCCAATAGGCTTGGCACGATCAGGCCCGAGTCTCAGATTTTAAGTTTTAGCCATGGAATTGAACTAATATTTTTGGGCTAAACCGGGCCAAATTTGGGCCTGGACTTTAAATTCAAAATTACGTAAAAGTGATTACATTCAATATAAAATAAAAAATGATGTAAAACATACTCGAACTCAAACTCGAACCCAAAAAAGCCAGAACCCGATGAACCTGAATAAACCTAAACTTAAATTGGCCTGAATTCTAAAAAACCTAAACCTAAATAGATCCAAACTTAAATAAATCGAAACCCAAAATAATCTGACTCAAATTCGTCCGAACCCGCCCAATTGCTACTTCTATCGGAAACCATGATAGCATGCTCATTGACTTTTGATCCAGACAACAACATGCTCATCGATTCAATATGTGGTTAGAAATACCATATATTTTTTTTCTTAATGATTCATTGTCTGACATAACATGTTTAAACATAATTAATATGACACATTTTATTACATGTGTCATATTTATGTTTAAGATTTGAAATATTTAATAATTTATATTGTATTTATGTTTACAAATTAACAAAAAATAAAAATAAAACATGACGCGCATATACGAATCACTAAATCTAATTTAAAATCATTTTGATCTTTGGGCAAATTTCATGTGAGAAATTAAACTGAATTTTAAGAATGCTACTATCTTATTTTTTTTTATTTTAATTCATAATGACTCCAAACTAACATGATAGTAGTAGTTTGATAACACTATCCTTAAAACAGAAATTTAAAACCATTTTATATAAATAAATAAATCTACTAATATTTATCTCATATCTGGTTCTCAATTCGGAGCCTGATTGTGGGCTATTACACTTTCATCTTTCAAAGGATAGCAAAAGTTGTACTCTGTAAAGCTGTATTCAGAAATCAGAGCCCTTAAAGACTGAAGTTTTACTCTTGCAGGAGCAAATTCTACTGGAGCAGCTTAAAAGATCCAGACTACATGTAAATTGTAATTTCCTTTAGCTGTTGGGACTTTGACAAAAGGCTATAAGAGTTAATATGCCAATCTAATACTTGATTTAGCCTATCAAAAGCTGATAGATTGACCAGGCAGGCAAAACGAAGATGCTTTAAAATGTTTTAAGCATCCATCTACCAAATAAAAGTTGTAAAGGAATGTGATTGATTAGTTTTTCTAAGATTTTCGTGGTGCTCACTGTTCATTACTTTTGTGGTTTGTTAAAGGGTTTTGAGCCCGCAATTTCAAGACATAAAGCTTTCCATCTTTTCTTTAATTTGTTCCTTTTAAGCACATTGCATAGGCCCCATCTATATTGCTTCAAATTTATTTTTTCTTAAGTATCAATGTCTGACGCTCATACTCGACATATATCTAAAAATGAGTATGAAGATGTGATCCTCCAAGGATCTTATATATATATATATATATATGAGAAAACATAGAAAAATTTAAATATACTTATAATAAACATGCAGCAATATTCAATACTCACATTCAAGTCCAAGTAACATAACACCCATGCTAATGACCGCAAAAAAAGGAAATAAGACTTTAAAAGCATGCTCTCCTGTGAGGATTCCATCTTTAGCAACTAAGTAATTGTACTAATACTGTTTGGTTTAACCAGAAGCCTATTCCAGGCGACTAGACTGTACGTAAACAGGTAGGCCAAAGAATCAACTGTTATATGTAGTTGAAAAGGCAGTTTTGTATTGAGATTTTCAAGTTTGTAATATTCAATTTTCGTAAGTTTTTTATTTGCTCCACTAAAGGTTGAGGAACTACGACAAGAAAACAAGCTCAAATTGCAGGGCTGATTATGATTGTGTATCCGAGGAGGATGATGATGACGACAAGGATGAGCATGATCATTCAAACACTTCCTAGCACTTGGGGTATGTTAGAATTTGTTATGTTAGAAACTTGTCATTCACATTTTCTTTGAACATTTGTTCTTTTCTTTTGTCCATTACAAAATAACATTGCAAGAAATCCACCTCCTAAGAAAGGTGGGTAAACGATCTGTGTGAAGCCCCAGGTTCACCTCCTTTTCTTTCCCAGCCTGAATGGCTAATCTCATCTAATATTTCTATCATTTGTGTGTTGTTCATTTTAACAGTCACATGCAATATCCACAATAAACCAGGTATATGTTTGTGAGGTTTTATTTAAAATGCCAAGAAGCCAGGAAGAGCCCTAGGCTGTAACAAATGCAAGCAAATTGTAGCACTTACCAATGAGGCTCTAGCTCTTAGTATTACAGAGAATAAATCAATTATAGACACCAATACATTTAGAACGGTGCACTCTTCATATAAAAACTTCTGATTTGCTATAGTAGCAAGTAAAATCCAAGCTTGGCTGGGACCTGAATTGAAATCAGGAGCTTGGAAAGAAAAGGACTTATCTTACCATTCAACTAATTTCTTCTTTTGCATTTGATATAGTTTCGAACACTTCATTTATATTCAGAATTTTCAGTTAGAAGGCTCATCATATGCCGATATTGTCATTGTTTGTCGGGTTCTTATCAGCTGCTGGCCGCAAGAGAAAAGTGGCAAAGATTAAACCGGTTAACAATGATTTAAGGAGTCAAGTGGCCTTAAAGTGATTTGTTTGTATCGACAATTTGGCTTTTATCACTTTGTAATGCCAAAACCTTCTAGTTTCAGTTTGTCGAAACAGTTAAATCATCTCTTTAAGCAATTAGATATTGAATATGCATATCGCACAGTGAACTAGACACAGCCCTATATTAGGACGGTAGAACAACTTGCAAATTGTTTAGTGCTCTATACATTATTATCTGCTAACAAAAATGAAAAAAGAAACAAGATTTTTTTTTCTGGTAATTAGTCTAATGGTTCAAATTTGAACTTGCTGATGTAAAATGCAATTGGCCAAAACAAGCAACTTCTCTATGGTGTTGTAAAATGGAGGTGAGGTTGCAGCTTTTCTCTCTTTTAAATGATGATGCAGTTGAAGAAGGCCAATTACTCAATCCTTGTCTAATGCGATAATTGCCTGTCTATGCGTGTCCTGAATGGATCAATTTAGAAGAACAAAGGAACAAGGAAGAAAGGAAAAGGATCATTTTTTGTGGCTGAAAATAGTCTCAAAATGTATTATTATATTTATATGTAAAAGTACAACTTTAATTATTATTATAAAAAAATATATGGTCATACATTTTTTATTTACGAAGTCAATCTCAATCGTAATTAAACAAACGGTGATGATGATGCGAAATTGGTGATTGAAAGTGACATAAATATAAATATAAATAAATATAATTAAGAACAAGAAATCTATAGTCGTCATTTTGAACGGCGATCTTAATGCCCCATGCCATAATCTATAGGCAACTCCGTATCGATTGGTCACGTTGACAAAGACAATAGATATATATATATATATATATATATATACATACATATATATATTAATTAATTAAAAGGAGTGAAGAAAAAGGTTAAAGAGGCTTTGCAATATGGCAATTCGGACATGCAGAGATGCTTTTTAATGTTAATTGTGTAAATATGTATAATGTAATTATTAAATATATTAAAATTTTAAATTTAAATATGGTACACAAATTAAATAAATTATGTCATATTTAATATTATTTTTTATATTTAAAATTATTAAATAATATAATTTTAAATTTTCATATTCATCATTGTCTGTTACCTTTCTAATTTTCTTATAATTTTATATTGTTTTTATATATTATTACTACATATACGCATCAGGCAACATCAATTTTTTTTTCCCATGAGGTGGATAGGTTGTGGTTTAAAAATTTTCCCTATCATTTGTTATTAAATCTGATAATAATTTCCCTGCCATTCCTTAGTTAAATTAAGTTAAAACCTAATAATATATCTGGAAAACCGGAAAAATAAAAAAAGGGAAAATTGATCAAGCAATTTGGGAAAGGACAAATTAACTGGACAATGGCACCCTTAAATTTGTGGCATTACAGTGTCCATTGAAAACATAGTGATGAAAGAAAGGCATGTTTTATGCCTCTTCACAGCAGCACATGGAGTGTACATTTGACCACTTCAAATGAGAGTAGTGGGACAAACATGCTTCATGTTTTTCCGCTGTTTATTACGGCATGCTTATATATTATTAAAAATAATTAAAACATCATAAAAAAATATAAATATAATACGAATACATAAATATTAAAATTTATATAATATATTATTAATAAATCAAAATTTATAAAAATATATAAAAAAATTATTTCATATATTATCATCGGAGTTAAAAAAACTCTACAAATATTGCTAATAGAATAATACATATCTCATTTTTATTTTTTTATTTCTTTAAATATCTTTTAAAAAACATATGACATATAACTAACACTATTTAAAATCTTTTTAATTTCACATATATCAAATAATTACCTAATATAATATATAATATATCTTAAATATAATTATAATATAAAATAATAATACAAGCACGACATCAATACATAGATCACGTATCTAGTCCAGCTTCCTTTTTCATTTCAACCTCTTCTATCCTTTGTTTGATTCTCATTGAATGGTCACGTCAAATCTTAAAACAAAATACTATATATAATATTTTTATTAAAAATAAATCTTAAATCGCTATCAATACCGATGAATGGGTTCTATATTCATGAATTAAATATTATTTTATTTGATATTTGATTGATTTTTAAAAAAATTTAATATTTTTATATATATTTTGAGTTTATTTTACGGTTCAGATGAATTTTGATTATGTTAGATGATTAAGGCTCTTTCGAGATGTTAAAAGCCAAGAGTGGTGCGCAGGCATTGAAAGACGATTTAATAGTAAAGGCAAGTTTTCAATGCTAGGCTCTATCTGGTCTCAAAGAAGCAGAAAATTCCAGCAAGGTGAGTATCTAGGCACTCAATCCTAACGCCTAGGCACTGCAACTATATGAGATTTTACCATAATTTTCTATAGTAAGCTCCACAATGTGCAAACATAAATATAGTATTTTAGGTTGGAAACAATGGGTGGAGGTTATTGGATTTGAAGAGACGTCCGCACAACATCAGCTTCAATCCTAGTTTCTTCTTCTTCTTTTTTCCTGTTTTTCTTAAATCATGTTTAATCAATTGTTAGGATTTTCTTTACTTTTAGCATGAATTAGATTTATTTTCTAGGGCTATGATGTAGCTTAACTATGATGTTTTAAAATAATTTTTTAAATTTAATTGATGAATTATTTTTCCTAATTGATTATTCTTCATTGTGCTTAAACTTCTAATTAATTGGACTAATTAAATGTTGGGTTAATCATAATGAGACCAGGGAAGATTTATCAGTATGTTTGGTTAGCTGTAATGGAATAGGATAGCTATTCAGTGGAAATGAGTAGAAGAGTAATATATATTAAGTAGTTTGATTGATTGAATAGAATAGAGTTGGAACATTATTACATTGTTTGGTTGGTTAAAATATCTAAGAAAAGGTAAGGAATAGATATTAAAATACTATTTTACCCTTAAATTAAATTAAATAATTTAATATATAAAATACTAATTTAATTCTAAAATTAATTTATAATATTTAAAAATATTAATATATTTATATTTAATAAATTATATTAATCTTTTTTCATTTTCACTCCCCCTTTTTCTCATAACTAGATTTTCATTTTGTAAAACATTTTTTTTCTCCGAACGCTTTATTCTTCTTCATCCCTAACTCTCCCCACTCTCTCTTTTAACCCTATTTTTTTCTTAAACATCTTTTCTCTTTAAAAACTTATCTTCATTATCCCTGACCCAACAATCTCTAAAAGCTTTTCGATACCCTAAAACCATTTTCTGATCGCCAAATTCAAAGAGAGAGAAAACTTCTCTTTTTATTTTCTGTTTTTGTTGTCTAAAAAGTTTTAGGCTTTTTTATTTTTAGGATGATACAATCGTTTGTGTTTTCTTTGTTATTGTTATGTTGACGCTGGTTTTTTTTGTATTGTAGAGGGAAAATACTGATTTTTTGCATTTAAAACTCTAGTTTTACTTTAGTTTTGTTGTTAAAATCATTTGCTAAAGATGGAGAAGAAAAATGATGGATTTGGAAATATGAAAAAAAATATGGGTCAAAATCATCCAAAAAATAAAAAGGCTATTACTTGCTTCCACCGAATGTTTATTCTTTACTATTTCGTCGAATGCCTATTCAACAGATTCAATGAATAAGAGTGGAATGGCCATTCCATGGAATGACCATTCCACCAACTAAACTTATGCTTGACTATTCATCAAAGAATAAAGGGGAGTGGTTATTCCATTCCCCCAACCAAACTTTACATATGTGTCTTAGTTTATTGTGTTAAATATCATAAGTTACATGTGGTAGAGGAGTCCATTAGCATGGTTTTCGTAATCATTAAAAAGAATCATACAGCTTAGTGAATCCTTAATTGTTCTCATTCATCTATAGGGATATAGAGGATTAGCATATAAGGTATTTTTGTTAGACCTCAGGAAAAGTTAAGAGAAAATTTAACGAATTCTAACTAGCAATTGGTATAATAATTTCAGATTAATGAGATAGATAATTCAATTCAGATTAGCTATGGTGAAATCGAAAAGCTTAGGTTTTTAATTAATTGGTATTTATCTACCTAATTTTTGCATTTTTCTTAGTTTTTTTATTTTATTTTTCTTTCAAAATTTTTAGACTAGTTTGCTATTAATTCAAATAAAAGAGTTATCATAATTTTGGTAGTTAGTAATCAATTAATCCAGGTGGGACGATACTTGATTCTTACCACTTTATTACTTGTTAATAATAGCATGCACTTATGTTTATTAAGTCACACAACAATAATACATATCACACCTCAAATATAAACAAACATTTGATATATAGTCCATTCGGAGGGACAATGAGAATGGCTCCGATGAGATTTATTGATGCTACAAATTGAGGTGACACGTGGAGGGCCAATAGATGCTTGGTTAATGAACCTACAAGACAACGGAGGTTAGAGGGCATCGGAGTGGATACTCTAAAATGCATCTAATGCTTAAGTCAATGAGGTTGAGGAGGAAAGGAGATAAGATTATGTAGATAGGGTATGACTTACCTTCAAGTGGACCATAGCACCTTTTATAGTAATTTGCTAAGTATTTGTCATTATCTAGGACTTTATGAAGATAGAGTTTATCATTATATGAAACTTCTCAAATAAAGATGAAGATTGATAATATCTTAAAGTATTATCATAAGAAGTTATCATCTTTTATCTAATAGGTATAACAATTGCCCCCAGGGTGTGGATGGTTATAAAATGACCATTCACAACCCATGAAGAAAAAAGTCGAAACGCAGAAAATGTATATGTTTAGCAAGTCGACCTTTAGATCGACTAGCGATTGGATTTTTGTCATGCCAAATAAGGACCATCATGGCAACCTATAATAATGCAGAGGAGGCTAAAATATAGTGCAAGGTGTTGGTCTTGATGACCTACAGGTCGCCCTTTTAAGTCGATCAAAAAGGCATGAGTTAAAAAATTTTTTTAGTATGGATGTAATAAATGCGACAGCTGCATGATTCCACTGAATGATTTACATGTGCCATTACTTTTGAACCAACATGACAGTTAGGATTGCACCAGTTCAGCCTTTACAAAATAGTCCTCGTTCTGGTTGTATAGCCACACAAAATTTTTTGGGTTTTTTCTTTTCTCTATGCGTTTTTAGTAACGAACATTGATACTTCATAGTTCTTATTCACTGTCCTTCATTTTCACAAGGTTTCTTTTATTGCATTCTTCAAAATATCAGTTAGGTAAGATATCCACTTCGTTCTTCTTTTTTATTTTAGAATAGATCTTTCGTTCTATTGTTTTGA
>JBBYHL010033958.1:0-10202 GCA_038381835.1 Adansonia madagascariensis
CTTGTTAGTAAATTATTTTCTTCATGAATCATGTTTATGTTGATATAATGTTGGTTTTGGTGTTGTGTTTATCATATGTATGTTCATATATATTTTATTTCTTTTAGTGTTTTCTTGTTATTATGGTGAAATCACATGTTTATAAACTTATTTTTATAATTTTATCATATAATGGTGCTAATTTGTGTTAAATAAAATGTGAATATGTGATTATTGAGTTTAAAAAAGTTTATCGGTAGATTGTTTAGGTGTTAGCCAAAATTCATGCTTGTATATGTGTTTTAGTGGTCATTTTGCAAATATAAAAAGTTTAAAGGCTAACTTGAAAAAATAAATAAAGAATAAAAATTTAAAAAAAATATTTTTTTAGACCTATATGCTTGACCGAAGTACACTTACACTCTTAGGAGTGTATTTTATGTGTTTATCAAGTTAAAATACATTTTGTTTAGTTTGGGGTCTTTTTATAATTTTAAAAAGTTTAGGGACTTTTATGTAACTATTGAAAAATTTATTGTAGGGCAGAAAGAAGTGACCAAATTTTGCTTGTGATCTTTTATGCGACTTTTGTGATTATTTTGATTCATTTGAAGCTTAATTTTACATTTTAATCATGTAAGGGTCAACTTGTAATTTTAGGAAAGTTTAGGAACTAATTTGCAAATAATAAAAATTTTTGTCGTATGGTTAAAGGATTCGACCGAAAGCTTTATGGATAACTTGGAAACTGATTTTGGGTATTTTATGTCATGCTCTAGGTATTTTTCACACTTTAAGGGGCTATTTGCAAATAATGAAAAATTTTCTTTTCTAGTCAAAGGTGTTTAACCGAACCTTCTTATGGATGTTTTTCATGATTTACATGCTGATTTTTACCTGATTAATTGTATTTTGTGATGATTTAGGTTTTTTTTTTTTACTTAGGTACCTAAGTATAAAATTAGAAAAGTTTAGGGACCTTTCGAGAAATTTGGCATTTTTAGGATAAAATGGTTATTTTAGCATGAAATCATCCACTTTGATTATTTTAAATATTTTTAACATCCCATTGGTCCTCCGGTGAGGTGCTAAAAATATAAAAACTTTTCGTATTCTTTTAGTTCTCCATTAGGGTACAAATGCAATTTTTGAAAATTTAGGGACTTAATGGTATTTTTGCATGTTAGGTTATTTTAAAATTTAAACTTCTTATTTAGGGTGTTTTTGGGTAAAAAAATAAATATATCTTTTTTAGCATTTTAAACCAATTTAGGACTAATATTTAATTTTGAGAAATTTAGGGACCCATTAGCCATTTTTAGACTTTAGGTCATTTTTGTAATCTAAATTACCCATTTAGAGTAAGAGTCCTCATTACTTGTCCTTTCCAGTCCATTAGGGGTATCGAGATACTCTCATGTCGAAGGTATACCTTAGGGGCATTTTCATAATTTTTCTCACCGGGATGCTTTTATGCCAATGGTGAATGTTTAAGGTTCCCTTAGCCTTTTAAGGTCATTTTTGAGTCCATTAGGGGTACCAGGATACTTTCATGGCAAAGGTATAACTGAAGGGCATTTTCATAACTTTTTTCATCGGGATGCTTTTATGCCAAAGGTGAATGTTTAGGGTTCATTTAGCCTTTTAAGGTCATTTTTTAGTCCATTAGGGGTACCGAGATAATTTCATATCAAAGGTATACCTTAAAGGCATTTTCGTAATATTCCTTACCATAATGCTTTTATGCCAAAGGTGAATGTTTAAGGTTCCTTTAGCCTTTTAAGGTCATTTTTGAGTCCATTAGGGATACCGAGATACTTTTATGGCGAAGGTATATCCCAGGGGCATTTTCATAATTTTTTTTATCAGGTGCCTTAGTGTCGATGGTAAGCCTTAGGAATGTTTTAATTTTCCTTAGAACCCAATCCTAAGTAGTGCGGGTGCCTTAGTGTCGATGGTAAGCCTTAGGAATATTTTAATTTTCCTTAAAACCCAATCCTAAGTAGTTACTGGGTGCCTTAGTGTCGATAGTAAGCCTTAGGAATATTTTAATTTTCCTTAGAACCAAATCCTAAGTAGTTATCGGGTGCCTTAGTGTCGATAGTAAGCCTTAAGGATATTTTAATTGTTCTTAAAACCTAGTCTTAAGTAACCATCGGGTGTTTCTATGCTGAAGATATACTTTAAGGATAGGTCGTTTTGCTTTTATCTTTTTAGTCCTTAGATTCAAATTAGTACTTTAGTGTCTAGACCGAGTCATAGGTCTTTTATTTTTGTTTCAAATAAAATTCGTATGTCCTTGTAAAATAAAGGCAATGTCTCATAGTTAAAGTGATGCGTGAAACTCCTCCCACCCATATGTGATAGGGGTTTTACAGATCATTCTAATAACGAGATACCCTTTCCAAAATGAAAATAAAAAATTTTATACAAATAAAGAACCTTTCACATTCAGCTAGGTACTCCAATAGGATGTGAAAGACATTTTTGGTTTTTTAGAACCTTGTATGTCCCTTCGATTTTTCGTTGGGGTATAAAAGGGAATAATAAAAACTTTCATGCCCCATTGGTATTCCAGTAGGGTGCGTAAGATGTTTCGATTTTCAAAGTGCAAAACCCTGATTTTCTCTCATGGAATAATAAAATGTTATTTTAACAATACGAAAATTGTAATTAAATACTACATATTGAAGCCGGATAAAAATTAAACTCAAATTAACCATGATCAATAAGGTACCAATTTTAAGCACCACGAGAGGGTCAATCGTTACTTGTGGCTGCAACCGACTCCTAAACCCTTAAAAATGATCTCTGGTACTTCGTAGAACATGGAATTTATCTTTAGGGTTTTGTGACCCTTAAAGAATTAATTCCAATAGGTGACCAATCTCACTTGGCCAAAACAGATTGGTGGCGACTCCAAACAAATGGTTATTTTGTGATGACTATTTAGGGTTAAGATGGGCGAATGATTCATCTTAACTATCGAGTCCCCAAAAATAAAAGAATATTAATATCGATATGGCCCCAAAAAAATAAGAGAAGAATAAGTAGTTTTGAAATAATGATACATCACCACTTATATAGTCAAGGGCCGTTTAAGTTAGGCTTGGTTAGGATTCACATCTGGGCCACGTTGCGACAATATTTCTACAATCTTTTTTGTTATTCTAACATAGAAACAGTGTTGGTTCTCTGATAATGAGCCTAAAAGGATGTCTTGTTCTTTCTCAATCCTCAAAGAGTAGGAAATTTACTTATTTTAGTCCTCAAAGAGTAGGGCGTTTACCTATCCTCAAAGAGCAGGACACTTATCTACCTCAGTCTTCAAAGAGTAGGACACTTATCTACCTCAATCCTCAAAGAGCAGGGTGCTTACCTACCTTAGTCCATAAAAAGCAAGGTGCTTACCTACCTCAGTCTTCAAAGAGGAGGGTGCTTACCTACCTCAATCCTTAAAGAGCAGAACATCTACCAACCTCAGTCCTTGAAGAGCAGGGCGTTTGCTTAACTCAGTCCTCAAAGAGCAAAATGCTTACATACCTCAGTACTCAAAGAGTAGGACACTTACCTACCCCAGTCCTCAAAGAGTAGGATGCTTGCCTACCTCAGTCCTTAAAGAGCAAGACGCTTAGCTACTTCAGTCATCAAAGAGCAAGACGCTTACCTACCTCAGTCATCAAAGAGCAAGACGCTTACCTACGTTGATCCTCAAAGAGTAGGATGCTTACTTACATCAGTCCTCAAAGAGTAGGATACTTACCTACCTTAATCCTCAAAGAGTAGGATGCTTACCTACCTTTGTCCATAACGAGCTAGATGTCTATCGAGTCAAAGCACACATTAGTCGGTGGTGCTTATTTGGGGGGTTAATCTTAAGAAATCATAAACCAAGTAAAGAGGTCAAACCCTACCAAAATAATTGAAATTCTCTTATCAATTAGGACCATTGCTGATATACTCAGCCTATTTCAACATAATACTAACTATATCTTTATTTCTCTGCAGGCATACAGAACCATCATCCTACCCAAATAAAATGGTGTTTATTTGTCTTTGCCCTATTTTTAATGCTCAGCAACGACTAAAGAGGGCAGCTATAAACACTTTATTTTGTCCTGGCCAATTTCTGGCATCTTAGGGCATAATAAAAAAATGATAGAATTTAAAAAATAAAAAATAAAAATGCAGACGACTATTGGGTGCCATGTCGCTAGGCACTATTAGGTGCTAAGTGAAATTTTTTTTTGGGAAGGCCTGAAATCTCTGGGTCATATTAAAGAAAAATGTAAAAATGAGGCATCAAAGTTTACTATTCAAGGTGTCACCAAAGTCCTTCAAATAAGCACGAGCTAGTTTCCTACTATTTGTGACCAAAGTGAGGTATTCAAATGGGCTAAGGTACATGCAAGTTACATTGGTGCATAAGTATTAATACAAAGCTTTCACATTACTAAAAATTCAAATTTTCATGTGTAGTATTGATACACAAGGGTTTCATATCGATTCATAAGGTGTGGTATCGATACTTAGCATGTTTGTATTGATACAGACCTTGGTAGTAGCTAAAGTGATGATTTTTGGCAAAATGTATCGATACATAAGCATAGGTATCGATACAAATCCCTAGAGTATCAATACAAGGCTCTAAGTTTTGAGACTGGAAATAAGTTTTTGATCTTACTATCGATACACATTTCATTATGTCGATACTCATGCGTAAAAATTGCCCTGTGTATCGATACAACATGTTTTGTATCAATACACCAAGGCATTTTTGCTCAGTTTAAGTCATTTTTTAGCCTTCAAAATCTGATTCAAACATGTTTCTTGAACCAAAAATCATCATAATTCATATCAAACCTCAGCTATGTGCTCATGATTGGACTTAAACAAATTTTTAAAGCCCAAATAGCTAATGAAAAAAGTTTTTTTTATGAAATATATGGCTTGGTAGAGGGCATGCCTAACTTTTCTCCAGTTGAAGGCAGCCATAGCCTTCCTGCACCACTGCTCTGCATGACAGAACCAATGGCAATAAGGGCACCTGAGCATAGTAACTAGAGTGATCTCCTACTACATGAAGGAATATCCCATAATGCCCTTACCTTGTCTCTAAAAAGTATTGGCTAAACTTTGAATTCAAAAAAGAGCCAATCTTGGCTCAGCAGAGAGGAATCATTTTCTTCAACAATCTCAAAAAGACTCCAGCAACCTCCATTCCTAAAATAATTATTCCATTACCTTTAACCTTTAACCTACCTCTATTCCCGTAGCTCCTCAAAATCACCACTGAAAACACCTTCAAAACCCTCTGTTCCCTTCATTCTTCCTCTTAAAACTTCCTTCCATCAACACTCTAACAAAAAACACTTTTTTTCATTATTTGCTTGCATATCAGTATCAAAAAAAGAAAAAAGTAAGCCCAAAGTTACTGCATAAAGAAAAACTAAAGCTTGAGGCCTTTAGTATATTTTTACCTAGCTCTATTTATCTTCTCATTTCCAGCACTTGCATTATTTTAGTGAACCATCCATGCTACAATGACCATCCTAGGACTCCCATGCATTATTATTGCCTTAGTTCTACACCTTCAAAACCCTCTGTTCCCTTCATTCTTCCTCTTAAAACTTCCTTCCATCAACACTCTAACAAAAAACACTTTTTTTCATTATTTGCTTGCATATCAGTATCAAAAAAAGAAAAAAGTAAGCCCAAAGTTACTGCATAAAGAAAAACTAAAGCTTGAGGCCTTTAGTATATTTTTACCTAGCTCTATTTATCTTCTCATTTCCAGCACTTGCATTATTTTAGTGAACCATCCATGCTACAATGACCATCCTAGGACTCCCATGCATTATTATTGCCTTAGTTCTAGTAGTTTTAGGATCTTGATGATTTTTTTTATGCCATGATGTTGTTTAGTAGGCTAAACATCTTTTTTTTCATTCTATCATCAAAGTAACACCTTTTTCATGTATTTTCTATCATGTTTCACCTATTTTCACATGCTTAACACATACTTGAATGTTCTTCCTAACATGCCTTAAGGAGGTTCTTGCATTTTCTTGCATCTTAAAGACTTTCATGGCACAAAAATGCTATCTTGAAAATTTTAGCATGTTTTTCTTTGCTTAAATATGTTCATGTCATCTTTTATAGCATGATTTTTATGCCATTCATGGAGTTATCATTTCCATGTATCTTATTTGTCATCTATTTGCATTCTTATCATCTATCCATGTTTGCATGCATTATTCCTATTCATCTTTGTGTATGTTGCATTTTGTTCATGATATCCCTTTCAAGGTGCTTGCTTGTTTGCTAAAAATCTAATCTTCAAAAATCCCCAAGTTAAGTTCATGCTACCTCCAATAGATAACGAATAACATGGATTTAATGTTTTCATAAAATAGGTCTTCCAATCTTGGGGACAAATTAAACATTTCAAGTCTGGATTCATGGTAAAATGAGTTAAAAGATGCTGTTTTTCAAACAAAAATGGCCCTTTTAGTTGATAAAAATATATTAAACCTTAAACTTGATGGTGGCATGGTCAATAAGTAGTTTCATTATCCTAAACTACTTTAAGATTATGAAATGAACTCGTGATGCTCAAGCCATTCTTTCCCCTTTGTCATGGACATTCGAACATCCATAACAAGAATTTGATCCCTAAGAAACCCGAAAATCAAGTAGTCCCCTATTTTTGCTATGATAGCACTATAGTCTAAATTTGAAAAAACATTTTGGAACCACAAATGGTTTTTCTATACTTTTTTGATATTTTTCCCTTAAAGGGCATTGAAATACCTTTCCAAAGATGTCTTATTTGCTCTTAAATCATCCTAGATGAGGGAGTTATGATTTTTCAAACCTTTCCTATCTAAAACCTCTAGAACCAGTGTTCTATATTCTATTTGGGCCATTTCTGCCCATCAGATGATTTTTTTTCTTATTTAAATATTTTTCCCATTAAGTTTGCAAAATTCCCTTTTTGGGAAGATATTGTTTACGATTTAACAATTCTAGATAATCTTGAAACTATTTTTCAAAGTCTATCATGCCCTTTCCCTTGTACATGCTACCAGTGTAAAAATAGGCCCAACTCTAAAACTAAATTTCACCTAAAAATGATTTTCTAGGATTGTTAAAATATTTTTATATTATTCCTCATCGAGTTACCTTTCCAATGATACCTCATTTACCCCCTGAAGCCTTTGGATGAACCCAAAATAATATTTGGGAAAAAAGATGACATGATGTTGTCCCTTATTTTAACCTAATTTTCAAAATACCTTTATAGAGATGTTCAAGCTTCTCAAAGTGCATCCGATTCCTACTATACAAACCCTTTAGGTTCAGATCGAGGCTTAAGACAAAAATATATTTTATACAAATCTTCAATTTTCTATTTCCAAAATCTTTGTTTTTCAAGAAAAAAACTTTCTTTTAAAACATCAAAATTTTCATCTTTAGGGATACTCCAACCCCACTACTCCAAGAGGATACTCTAACCTCATTTTTAATTAACAAACTTAAATTTTCTCTTTATTCCTAATTATTTTCTTAAAATATCAAAATCTTTATCTTTGAGGAATAGTCTAAGCCCACCTCTTTGAGGGCATACTCCAACCCTACTTTTACCTCAAAAATCCAAAAATTCTTATTTTTCGGATACCTCGGATTGTTTTATTTAAAATATTTTTCTATCTCTCAAGTTAGCATCGAATCCGAACATGTCTCTAAATTGTCATTTCGATGGTTCTTCAATAATTGAAGACAATTATGAGATATATTCTGAGCATCCCTCTTTTTTACATTTTTTTGTTTGTGATTGTTTGTTTATAATATTATTATATTCTTTTTCATTTTACTAACATATTTCCTTTTTGTAGTGACTATCATGCATTCATATTTAAAACGTGTTTTCAAAAAAAAAATTTACAAAGCAATGTTCCGTGTTGGTATCTCTCTAGCCTATTATGAAATATCTGAATTTTTAAAATTTAATCCGAAAATTATCTTCATAAAAAAATCCCTATGCTCCTCATACCTCTACGGTGCATAAGTGATGTCAAACTATCTTTCAAGACTCGCATTTACATTTTCCATAAAAGTTCATGCATTAAAGGAGATTATATTTAAATAATGACCAAATGGATTTGATTAAGCTAAAATCGAAGCAAGATATAATTAACGGGTACTGATTTCGGGTGCTGTGGGGGTACTAATCCTTCCCTACATGTAATCAACTCTTAAACCCAACCAACAAATCTCTGGACTTTGTAGACCTAGAATTCAATTTTTTGAGTTTTATAGATATTGTTTTCAATAGGCATCCGATCATGTTTAGCCTAAAATGATTGGTGATGACTCCAAATTTACAGTTACTTCACGATAACTTTCCAAGACTAATTGAATGCGCGACTCATCCGATAGTCTTTTTTCCCTTTATATTATCATGCCTAATCCAAATCCCAACCGAAGGATAACTCAAAGGCTCAAACACACCACCATAGATATCTTTTAAGTTGTGTGTGCCTGCTTTGGATCATCTAGAAAAAAGAATAAAAAGGGATATGGGGCAACACTTGTCATTCTAGGCATAGCTTGCCATCTTCTTGACGAACATTTTGATGTGTGCTTGAATAGAGGTGGCGCCCTTGTATTTTTTGAACTCAGGCATTTTAAATTTTGATGGGAGGACTAAGTTTGGTATTGGACTAAAGTCCTCGACATCCACATTGCTATATAGATCAGCCCCTTCAATGGCTTTTAGCCTTTTCTTAAAGAGCTGTAACTTTCCTTTTTTTTTTATCTCTGCTTTAGCCTGTTCCTTTACCCTTCTGTTTACATTTTTCCTTTTCATCAATACTAGAGCCCACTGATTCATCTTGAGCAACTACAATTCTTGCACCTTGTAGACACCTTATTTTATCCGAGCTAATTTTTTTAGCAATCTAGAGCACGGACGTGAAAGGGGGCGATGATCGCTATTTTGAAGAGGTCAAGAAGGCCTATGGATCATATCAAACATAAATGCAAAGATGTGGCATCAAAGGATGTAGTTCAAGGTGTCCGGGGACAAAAGATATGAGAAAATTCATAATTTTGCTTGAATGTATCGATACATGGTTCTCACATATCAATATAATACTCCAACGATCCAAAAATTTGAAATGCCCCCATTTGTATCGACACAACATGTAAATGTATCGATACAGGAGCTTATGTATCAATACTAGGCTATGCCAAGACCAAAACGTGCATTCTGTAAAAAAATGTATCGATACATAGCAACATGTATTGATACAATGGTTCATAGTATCGATACAATGATCATTGTATCGATACAATGTCATTGTATATAGATACACTCAAGGTTTTTGGACCAAATGTATCGATACATGCAGGCCATTTTCCACGATTCGGGCATTTTTGACTTGTCTACCATTGATCAAAAACTTGATGTTAACTCATTTCTTTGCATAAAAAAAGATCAAAACCCATATTAGACAATGAATTTGGACTTTTGAATTAATCAAAACATTTTTTTAGTCTAAATTAGATCAAAAAGGTCAAAATCTCATGATCACCCTACTCCTCCCTAGCTTGTTGACCAAGATCACCATCAGCCAACCTATTTGTTAGAAAATCATTTCATCATTTAAACCAGCCACCCTATGTCCATCACATTGGTAGCAAGTTGCTCCTTACAGCCACTTTATAGCCACCAGGCTGACATCACTTTTTCCCCCTTGAGAAATGACCAAAAACACCTCCAATTTGGCTCCAAAATGCTAGTATAAATAGACCACTTATATCTTAACCGAGGGACTTTAGATTCTAGCTCATTTTTAGCTTCCAAAACACATTCACACATCAAGAAAACCCAATCCCGTAGCTCTTCACTCATCACCCAAAAATAGCCCCAAAACATTCACTTCCAACCATTACACATTCTGAAAATCACCCTCATCCATGCCAGAACCAAAACCTCATTCTTTCTCTCTTTTTCTTGCTTATTAACGACAAGGAAAAGAGGAAATTTCAAGCCATCTCTACTATTCTAACTAGTTGGCCAAAAATTGAAGTTTTGTTGATATAACTTAATACTTTATCACTTTCATTTTCTATTTTTTAGCACCTTAATCATTTTAGTGAGCTCTCCATGTTTCCATCACCCTTTTAGGATTATCATGCATTATTATTGCTTTTGG
>JBBYHL010033969.1:0-10202 GCA_038381835.1 Adansonia madagascariensis
TAATTAAATGAAATTAAAAATTATGCCGCTAAAAGTATAATTAGTAGCAATGAAATTGTAAGATCCTTCTATTTTTTAATACAATATAAAAATATAAATAAATATTATATATTTAATAAATACAAAGATAATATAATAAATAAATTTAATAAATTTATAATATTTATATTTATATGTAGTTAAAAAAAAAAAAAGGGGGGGGCATAGCCTGCCGCTGCCAGCTCTGCTTACCAGCTAAAGCCTAGGGCCATAATCCACTTGCGGCACTCCGAGGGGGTAGGACCCACTTCTTAGAGATTATTTCCTCGTCCGTGAATGGTGAATCTAGTACTGACTGACCCTTGAGAGTATTTTAATATTCGTTATTCGATTAAGCTGAGCTTAGATTTAGATGATGCTAGCAATTTGCTATGTAACCAGTCTTTCTCGTGGAGTGGTTGGTTTAAGGTTTCTGTCAGTAAAATAAGGAATAAATAAAAAATCCATTCATGAATTCTGCAGATTGAATTTTCAAGAGTTTCTTCCAGGACAAATAATCCAGCTATGAAATCCACTCAGACGAGAAAAATTGGTTATTTAGTGATTTGCATGTGGACTGCTACCCAAAAGATTGCGAAGTAAACGATTAATTCTTCCACGATTGGATTCAACCATGTTGTCAACACCCTTTTTGTCTCCATCTCCCAATGATTACCCGTCCACCATTTCACCGCCACTTCCACTTCCGGTGGTGCAGGTGCAGCCACCTCTAGCAGCACCTGTCGTGTCTCCGCTATCTGGGCCAGTAGATTATACATCTCCCGTTGCTTCTCCTCCTGTTCCATCCTTACTGACACGGCCTTTGGCTCCAATATCAACCCCGGCGGCAACTCCACCTCCAGTTCTCCCCGTGACTTCTCCTCCACCTGCAGCTATTGCTATAAGTCCTGTTACTACTCCACATCCTCCAACGCCACCGGTAGTTACTTCTCCACCAATACCACCAGCCGCTACAACAATTAGTCCAATAGCTTCTCTGCCGTATCCCCCACCACCAGCATTGGTTTTTCCTTCCCCATCGCTTCCAAAATCTCCCGCTCCACCTCCTCAGCCATCTAAACCTTTGCCATCAATTTCGCCACTACCATCTCCTACCACACCAACTCCACCATCTGTTATTCTTCAACCTCCAGTTACAACAGCTCCCTCTGTGCCTCCACCAACACGAATTGATCCACCGCCAACAACAGCGACGAGGCCACCTATTGAACCACCGCCATTTACTTTGGTGTCTCCTACACCAACATCACCTGCAGCTTCTCATTCTATCGGTGCTCCTAACACTCCAGTATCGTCTCAGGCATTTCCGCTGCCAGCACCACCACCACCGCCATTAACTCTAACATTTGGAAAAGGAGGTTTGCCAACCACAAAGCACTGGTCACATTCTCCAATTGGGCTTGTAGTCGCATGCATTGGTGTTGGAATTCTACTGTTTGTCGTGTTTGCACTCGTCTGCATTTGTTGCAAAGGTAGAAAGAGAAAACGGAACCCTTTAGACAGTAAAAACCAGCAATGTTTGGTGACAGACGGTGAGATTTGTTGGTTAACCTTGTTATAATCATAACTACTAAATCTTATCTGATAGAATTTCAATGTTTGATTGGTTGCTAGATGATCTTTTTGCTGCTTCAATCCAACATAAACAAGAAAAGTTTGCCCTACCGGGACATCATGTTATCAAACTGCTACCAGAAGCCCTACCTCCACCGCCTCCACCGCCGCTTACCAATGCTATGGGCTCTGGCTCTAATAATAATTGCATTTTTACTTACGAAGAATTAGCCGTGGCCACCGATGGCTTTTCTGAATCCAACCTCCTCGGACAAGGCGGATTTGGTTACGTCTACAAAGGGGTCCTGCCGAGTGGTCAAGAAGTTGCAGTTAAGAAATTGAAGGCTGGGAGCCAGCAAGGCGAGCGTGAATTCCAGGCTGAGGTTGAGACTATTAGCCGAGTGCATCACAAACATCTTGTTTCCTTACTTGGATACTGCATTACTGGGCCTGAAAGATTACTTGTTTACGAGTTTGTTCCAAACAAAACCTTGGAATTCCACTTGCATGGTTAGTACTAATTCCCTCTTCTTCGTTGTCTATGATCAATGTTTCAGTGATTCAATGTGTTGGAAAAGTAATTTCTCAATAAGCTTTAATCATTGAATGTAAATTGTTGTAGAAAATGGTCAGCCGGTTATAGTTTGGGAAAGCCGACTAAAAATTGCGATAGGCTCTGCAAAAGGAATAGCATATCTCCACGAGGACTGTGAGTTCGATTCCTAATGTTTTCTCTCTAAATTTATGCATTTGACTAACAAGAAATGGAGGACTCTGACGAATAAAGACGGAAATATATATATATATATATATATATATATCGAAATCACCAATTAGTACACCGTTTCATAATCTAATTCTGATTGAAGTAGATTCATCCTACAGGCAGTCCAACAATCATTCATCGCGATATCAAGGCATCTAATATTCTTCTTGATCGGAGATTTGAGTCGAAGGTAGGGCTCAAAGTCTTTGTAGTACTTTTCTTGTTTTATGGTGCGTCTTATCCGAACTTAACATGAACTACGACGTAATTTCAGGACAATACTGTTATTACAAAGAATTTCTCATTACCAGATCTATAGAACAGTGCTTGACAATGCGTTCCTTCTCAATGAACTCTATGCTTTGCATTCAGGTTTCTGACTTCGGACTCGCCAAAATTTTTTTCGATGCGAGTTCTTCCATTACTCACATCTCTACCAGGGTGGTGGGAACTTTCGGGTTAGATTCTTTCTTTTCTCACCCCTCTCCTATTCCATTGTAGAACTATAACTTTGAACTTGCTTCTGCAACAATGTAATTAACATGAACTTTCTTTATTATTTTCAATACATTTGGTCTAACGGCATGCTTCTTGCAGATACCTTGCTCCAGAGTATGCATTAACTGGCAAATTAACAGATAAATCAGATGTATATTCCTATGGTGTCATGCTTTTAGAGCTCATAACTGGACGTCCACCAATAATCCAACAAGAATCCTCCACAAATCAAAGCCTGGTTGACTGGGTAAGTCCCCTTGCATTTTTTATATCAGTTGATATTATTTATCTCAGAAATTATGCAAACCAGAGTTAGTTGACTTAAATGGATTTGGATTATCTTCGATGTAAATTGCTTCTTGTTGCTTCTCTCCAACATCGGACCAAAGTTCTGCTGTTGAAGTTAGGACTCCAATCGTCCTCAAATCTCTACTGTGACTTCTCCGGTTGCAGAGCTTTATATTATGACTAGAGTAGTTACTACGTTTAATAATTAAGAAAAGTTTACTGTGATGGCTCAACAGTCGAGGCCTTTGGTAGCTCGAGCATTGGAAGATTACGATTTCGATACTCTTGCTGATCCAAGGTTACACGGTGCTTACAACAAGAGCGAGATGGCAAGAATGGTCAGTTGTGCCGCTGCTTGTGTACGCCAATCAGCATGGCTGAGACCTCGAATGATCCAGGTATCTCCTCCGGTTCCTTCTCTTTTTTATTGGGGTGGAGGAATGTAAACTTACAGGCAATTAATGAGACTCGAAACCTAAGCTTTTCGATGTTAGAAATGGAGTTTATTTATGTTAAAAGTAAAATTTGTCCCAAAAACAATGCCAGGTAGTTCGTGCTCTAGAAGGAGATATCTCTTTCAGTTATCTTAATGAAGGAACGACGTCATGGAACAGCTCAAATTACAGTTGTTCAGAAACTTCTGCCCAAAATGCTCGACGATACAAGAACCATGGCTTTACCGGATACGGTGCAACCACCAGTGAATATGGCCTTAACCTTTACCCATCTGGCTCAAGCAGCGAATCTCAAAGAACCAACTCAGGATTGGATGGCAAAAGAGAGAAACCAAGAAGGCAAGAACCAAGTTTCTAAAAGCTTTATGCACCATCTAAACATCTAACTTCCTTCTATTTATTTTTTAACCAATTATTTACGTATTCATCCCTTTTTGGCCACTGTATTCTTTGTTCTTAAAGTTGCTACAAGAAATTTATTTATTTACTTGTCCATGAAAGTCCAAATCAACAAGTTGTGCATCATGTTAAGCTCAATTTCTACTGCATATTTGCTATGCAGTTGTAATATGAAATGCAGTACTTCAAGACTATAAGTAAGCGAGTTGAAATAGGGACCAAGCAATAGAAATAAATGCCAACTAATATTTTGCCAGTAAAGAGATTATCAAAAGCTTTTATCAAGTGGATTGAGAATAATAATGATCACCAATTTCCTCATATCCAGGAAAAAAAAAAAAGCCTGAAGTTAGCCAAAACACTGCTATAAAGACCATAAATTTTTGCATTCTCCATAACTAAGTATATATTTTACCTTGTATTTGCACTGTGATGCCAAGTCCTTCAAGCATGACCATTTGAATTCGATGATTTATCCACCCTGATCCTTTTTCTCCTTTAAATGTATCAAAGAATTGAGCCATCGTTTCCAAGGAGCATCCTCTTGTTGCTCAATCCATGACAAAAAACAGCTATCCAACAAGCAGAAGAAGTTAACATACAGCAGTTGGTACCTTACTGGTATATACCGAAAATTTACAACTTGAAGAATTGGCCATAGACCTCCTTCAAGAATTAAGGCAGGGACAATATCCCTTTTTACATCTTCCTTGATTTGGGGTACACTCTTTCCAGCGGAAAATCCCATGTAAGTGAAAAACACGATTAAATCCAATGGCCCAAAGATGAGTCCATCGATTGCAACTTTAGTAGCCACAAATCGAAAAGAATTTGGCTGTAGACGAAGTCGCAATCGTATATATCGGTCTAAACCTTCATACCTACAAATGTCACCAAAAAACAGAAGGTTTGCACGTAACATTAACATATAAACAGTGAAGTTAAGGAAAAAATAAAGGCCACCAGAAACCACCTCTAGTTCCCATATAAGCCCCTTACAGATTGTAAATCTTAGGCACATAACATCTTTTGATGCATGAAATTAATCATCTATTGCGAGCTCTAAGATATATGCGAGTAAGCATTAAACATTAGCATGATGTGAACTTAATATTCTTTAACCAAGTAAATCCATGGTGGTAGCGGATAATTACCAGTAATGACCAACTGGTCCAACAAATCCAAACCCAAACAAGCTTGTTGTAGCCACTCGTTTCCAATTGATCTTTAATTCTTTATCCTTTTCCTGATACATATAAAAAAATGTCATTCTACCATAAGAAATAAGCCAATGCCGCAAAAAGCATTCACAAAACTGAAGATGCTTAGCATATACCAAAGGCAAAATGCCATGTTCTATTACTGACATATTTACGACAGTTAAATTATTTCCAAGTGGTGAACTTTGTGCTACGGGAATGATGGGAATTGGATCAAACGAAAGTAGAAACTCTGCAATCATGCTCTTTCTTGCATTGCAGTTACTTGAAAGTCATGAAGCTGAACAAGTGGTGACTGATGATGCAGAGCTTCAACTATAAATTGAAGCTCCCCATGTCATAGAAAATCATCTTTTATGCATGTAAGCAACAAACCGTGAACCCTAAACCAAGAACAATAAAATAAATCACTCAAAATTCCTTTTGCTCTCTCAACGGTGTAACTTTGGAATTTAGTTTTATGTTTAAAAGAAAAAAAATACAGCTTGTTTGTTCGCGAAATTGGGTAACAAAAAGCAAAAGCAACAAGAATCTCAACAGGTAGCCCACAATTCCAGAGGAAATGTGAATACTATACCAAAAGAAACAGTGATTACCCAGCTCATCAGCGGAGGAAAAGAATATGCAGCAATGTAAACCAAACCTTTGGATCAAGAAAGATATCAAATTTCACCCTAAATAGAACAAAACAAAATAAAACAAGGCCAGGAAAAAACCTAAAAAATGTGAGGGGGGGTGGGGAATGGAAATGAATTCGTCCAAACAGCAAGGAAAAGAAAGACACTTGGAAAAGCTAAATGATCAGACTTTTAAAGTAAGGAAGGTATGTCTTTGCTTTACCTGAAAATGATGATGCTTCTTGGCAGTTGAGTAAGTAATGGTTTGAGCAGCTATATCTCCAAAACCCCAAATCAAGCCTGAGCTTAAAACCTGCGTCTTCACTGGGTGGATTGCCAAGCAATTCTGATACCATTTCCATAACTTCAACATTTCTTTATTTGATTATTGAAACAACAGCGTGATGAATAAAAGAAGATTCTAGTTTAGATGAAGAAATTGAATTGAAACAAACAAGGGATGAATATTCAGATACATTATCACCTAACATTCAATTACACTACATTTTTTTCTGGGTAATAATGGAACCAAAGAAAGAAATTTCTTTTCCTCGAATTTCATCATTCCAGGACAAACCCATTTTTCCAGGAGCTCTGTTTCAGGAATGCGATTCGATACAAGGAAGAAAATCGAATCGAAACAGGTTTTTCTTTATTTTTGTTTACAAGATGAAAGATTGTTTGGAGGAAATTAACTGTACACTGGGCCAGAATTTGTCAAATCTTTGTTTTGCTTTTTTGGGTTTTAACTTTCAACTACCAAAATTTCAACCCAGCCCAGTTCTGTCAACCTGAAGCATTCCCTAGGAATAAAATTTCTACCATATTTTTAACCGATTGGGCTTTTCTGGTTTGGTCTTAAGACCAGACCGCGTAACGTTACTTGAAACTGGTCCTCTTCTGGATAAATTAAGAGTTGATGGTATTAAACCACTTTTAGGGATCAGTTAGAATTCAACTTGGACTTAATTTAGCATTATTGTTAAAAATATATATTTAAAATATGCAGTAAAAAAATATGATTTAAGTGAAAAAATAATTTAAAGAATTGAAATGTCAAAAAAGTTATGCTTAAAATAATAAGTATAAAAGTTTAGAGATACGAGAATAGTAAGATTATTTCATCCATAAGTCAGTTTTCAAATAATAAAAGTTTCATTTTTTTAGTTTTTTAATTTGAATTATCAAACCGTGTTTTTAAATGCATAAGCTAAAATTTTGTACACGGTTAGCATTACATTTGTTGTGAAAAAGTAACTTTTAGCCTCAAAATTGGACTCAAGAATATTGGATACGATTACACAACTATGACATGCATAAAATCAAAAAAGCACGATATGACATAACATGAATACATTTTTAAAATATATCTAATACGAATTATAAACTTATCAAAATTAGTATAAATGTAAAAAACCTTAAATACGATTATGACATGATAAAATATACGAATATGACACGAATATATAAATTATCAGATCTGCTCAAAAGCTACGTCAATTGCAATGTTAAAACGAAACCTTAAATCAATTAATTTATATAATTGTTCTTTACAATATACAATTTGACGGATTCTAAATTTAATTTTTGTATTTATAATTTTTTTTTAGATTACGATATTTTTGTCAAAGAAATAGAATAATATACTTTGTTATAATCTTGCATATTTTTCATACCAGGTATTGTAATCATACTTTGTTAGACACTTTTTCCTTAACCTGCGTAGCCTAAAATCATACTTTGTATGACAGTAAGGAAGTGAAGAACTTTAATTACAAAGGAGCAGTGACAAATCATAAATAGCCCAAAAACCAAATCAAAGAGCTCTAATTATCACATATTAAGCAAGCCCATTTCAAATTGCTTTGCTAAAATAATATAAATTGGAGTCAACGGAGCAGATTGTCATGCCAGATTAATCCTAAACTTTTTAATGTTTGACACAACTCGGACAGCCCCACAGGGGACAACCCACGGACATAGGCCGTTACCAATGAGAAGGTTGCTTGGGCTTTTCTGGCAAACTGAAAAGACACATTGTTTTACCGCATCATAATCCCTGGCAGATATTTGCTTAATTAGTTTATTATCATCATTGATCCTTATTTGCAAGCCATTGCACATGTACCGTATGTTGATATACAATAATATTAAATATAATTATATAAATATAATATAAATAAAATAATTAAAATATAATATAAATATATATTTAAAAATTATATAATATAAATTATTAACATATTAAAATTTATATAAATATAAATTTTTTTTAATGTGGTATAATCTAATAGTGATTAATTAAGATCCATATTTAATTTTTCTGTATAAAAAATTAAGAATGTTGTAACAATAGCTTAAAAACTTTGACTTTTCCTCTTGGAATAAAAGAGAGAGATGGGGACCCACTTAAAGCTTCTCCTAACCCTTACCCCAATTTATCATGCTGTTTAATTTATTTTTTATTTATATAAAATTTAAAATATTAATAATTTATATTATTTAAGTATTCGTATTTTTATGTTATATTATATTTTAATTATTTTTATATCATATCATATTTAATATTATCAAATTTTTATAAAAAAATTATTATTTTTTATTATTTTTATAATAAAATTAGGTAATCATTTATGAAAAATCTACATCACCGATTAGCTCGAGTACAGTTTAGTTAAACAATTATGGTTGGAGTAATGAAGAAATAAAGACCCATTACATAAATCACATGTATAAATATAATTCTCGAATTAAAAAGAAGAAGGTTAGGGGGAGTGGTTAAGATTGTATTTTGGATGGTGAGGCAAGAAATCAATTCATTAGTTAATCTATTTATAATCTTTAATTAATTTAATGTATTGTCTTGTATTCATGCCCGTGCTTGCGGTCGTGCACTACTAATATTTCAAAGTCTAATTAATTCCACCTACTCAATCTATCTTTTCTTCTTTCTTCAATGTTAATTATGGTTCCAATTAATTGTGTTATTCAATCTACAATGACCTAATCACTTGCAATCAGAAATTTAAAAAGTAAACATTGGTCAAATTTGTTTTTAAGTGTGATTGATTATTGTTAAATTTTTCTTGTGGTTGTTTAAATTTGTCTTTCGATTTTGAGTATGTTCTAATCGAACTAAGATATATAAATATATATTTTATTAATACATAACGTGATTATTGACGTACTCTTTTTCTATATACATTAATTACAAAGGTTGAAAACTAAAGATTAAGATTAATCTTCTAGAATCTATTAATCAAATGATAATTTTAATCATTACCCATTCTGTAAAATTTTAAATATAAAAAAAACGAGATAACGATACGAACCTTAAGTCATATTTTTATTCTCCAACTTTTACTCTCTTATGTTTGGTGCTCCTGCTCTTTTTTTCAAATATTTATTAATTTAAGTATCGAAATATATTTTAAAATTCAAATTCTAAAATTTCTTTGATTGTTTCTTACTTTTTGCAATTTGTTTCAACTTTCCAGTAAATTTTTTCTTTTAACTTTTTTTTTTACGAAGTTGAAGTATCTCGACAATTTTAAAAATCGATATCTATTAATGAAATTAAGTTCTTAAATTAATAACTAATAATTAGGTAAACAAAATATGTACTTAATATTTGGGAACAATTTGGGTACAATGTGATGATGACAAAAAGGTCAATTATGTGTACTTATTATTTAGAAACAATATGGGTACCATCTACCATGTGATGATGACAAAAAGGTCAGGCATGTGTTTTGAAGTTATAAACGTTAGGTATAGTTCAGTTCAACAATTCTACCAAATTAACTTGTTTTATTACTAACCACCACGTTGTAATTTGCAAGCCGAATAATTAAAAAAATAATAGTAATTTAATAACAATCATACGTGTCACATAATTAAATCACAAAATCACATTTAAAACATTTTGTTTTTTCTTCTTTTCTTTTTTTTTTACAAACATATCAATTAGAAAAATCCAAATTATTCAACCCCTTTTCCCTACTTTCTATTTCTTAAATAATATATATATATATATATATAGAGAGAGAGAGAGAGAGAGAAAACAAAAACTATATACTCCATGCAAAAGTATCTCGTAAAATATTAGGCCAACCAGAGTAAAAATGGTCGTGACCGAGTAAGATTGCGGACTGAAATTTTTTTATTTAGATTCAAATTAATTCAAAATTTTATATTATTATTAAAAGTAATATTAAAAAATATTTATATATTAATATTTATAATTAAATTTGAATAAAATATTTTTATTGTATAAATAATAATTCAAATTAAATCGAATTAATATATTTTACAAAATATTTTATTTAAATATTATTGATTGGATGGGAGAATTTAAGAAAAAAAA
>JBBYHL010033980.1:0-10201 GCA_038381835.1 Adansonia madagascariensis
TTTTTTTCTATAATTTTTACAATTAAAGTTCATCTTTCAATTGGGATAAACATGGATTCACATAATAATCTCCTTTCATTTCATGATTGGGCACCATAAACACATTTTCCACATTTGGATAAATGATATTGATGCTTTGGTTTCATAAGAAAAACTTATCTTTCTACCATTTTTAAAATTGAAGCTTGCCTCTCAATTAGGATAAAAATGAATTCATATAATAATCTCCTTTCTTTTTTTGATTAGGCACAACCAATACATTCTCCTTATTGGGATAAATGAATTGATACCTTGGTTCCATAAGAAAAACTCCACTTGCCACCTTTTTTTAGAATCAAGGTTCGTCTGTCAATTATGATGAACATGGATTCACGTAATAATCTAATTTCTTTTCATGATTGGGCACCATAAACACATTTTCCTCATTGGGATAAATGATATTGATGCTTTGGTTTAATAAGAAAAACTTCTTTCTGTACCATGTTTAGAATTAAGGTTTTTCTTTCAATTACGATAAACACAGATTCACATAATACTCTCCTTTCTTTTCATGATTGGGCACCATAAACACATTCTTCTCATTGGGATAAATGATATTGATGCTTTGGTTTCATAAGAAAAACTTCTCTTTCTATAATTTTTACAATTAAAGTTCATCTTTCAATTGGGATAAACATGGATTTACATAATAATCTCCTTTCATTTCATGATTGGGCACCATAAACACATTTTCCAGATTTGGATAAATGATATTGATGCTTTAGTTTCATAAGAAAAACTTATCTTTCTACCATTTTTAAATTTGATGCTTGCCTCTCAATTGGGATAAAAATGAATTCACATAATAATCTTCTTTCTTTTTTTGATTAGGCACCACCAATACATTCTCTTCATTGGGATAAATGAATTGATGCCTTGGTTCCATAAGAAAAACTTCACTTGCCACCATTTTTTAGATTCAAGGTTCGTCTGTCAATTGTGATGAACATGGATTCGCATAATAATCTAATTTTTTTTCATGATTGGGCACCATAAACGCATTCTCCTCATTGGGATAAATGATATTGATGCTTTAGTTTCATAAGAAAAACTTCTCTTTGCACCATTTTTAGAATTAAGGTTTTTCTTTTAATTGCGATAAACACAGATTCACATAATAATCTCCTTTATTTTCATGATTGGGCACCATAAACATATTCTGTTCATTGGGATAAATGATATTGATTCTTTGGTTTCATAAGAAAAACTTCTTTTTCTACCATTTTTAGAATTAAAATTCATCTTTCAATTGTGATAAACATGGATTCACATAATAATCTCCTTTTTTTTTCATGATTAGGCACCATAAACACTTTCTCCTCATTGGGATAAATGATATTGATGCTTTGGTTTCATAAGAAAAACTTCTATTTCTACCATTTTTAGAATTAATGTCCGTCTATCGATTTGGACAAAGATGGATTCACGTAATAATCTCTTTTTATTTAATGATTGGGCACTATAAACATGTTTTTCTCATTGGGATAGATGATATTCATGCTTTGGTTTCAAAAAAAAAACTTCTCTTTCTGCTGTTTTTAAAATTGAAGTTCATCTTTCAATTGGGATAAACATGGATTCACATAATAATCTTTTTTTTTTCATGATGAGATGCCATAAGATTGTTCTACTCAATGGGATAAATGAGTTGATGCTTTGGTTTCGTAAGAAAACCTTCCCTTCCCACCATTTTTTAGAATCAAATTTCGTTAGTCAATTAAGATAACATAGATTCATGTAATAATCTCCTTTCTTTTCATAATTGGGCATCGCAAACATATTCTCCTTATTAGGATAAATAATATTGATGCTTTGGTTTCATAAGGAAAACTTCTCTTTGTACCTTTTTTGGAATTAAAGCTTTTCTTTCAATTGGGATAAACACAGATTCACATGATATTCTCCTTTCTTTCCATGATTGGGCACCATAAACACATTCTGCTCATTGGGATAAATGATATCGATGCTTTGGTTTCATAAGAAAAACTTCTTTTTCGACCATTTTTAGAATTGAAGTTCATCTTTCAACTGGGATAAATATGGATTCACATAATAATCACCTTTTTTTCATGATTGGGCATCATAAAAACATTCTCCTCATTAAGATACATGATATTGATGGGTTTCATAAGAAAAACTTTGATTTCTACCATTTTTAGAATTAATGTTCATCTGTCAATTTAGACAAAACAGATTCCAATAATAGTCTCCTTTCAATTCATGATTCGTTACCATAAACATATTCTCCTCATTGGGATAAATAATATTCATGCTTTGGTTTCATAAGAAAAACTTCTCTTTTTATCGTATTTAAAATTGACGTTCATCTTTCAATTGGGTTAAGCATGGATTCAGATAGTAATCTCCCTTTTTTTTCATGATTGGGTACCATAAGCTCATTATAGTCATTGGGATAATTGAATTCATGCTTTGGTTTCATAAGAAAAACTTCACTTCTCACCATCTTTTAAAATTAAATTTCTTCAGTCAATTAGGATAAACATGGATTCATGTAATAATCTCTTTTTATTCCCTGATTGGGCACCATAAACACATTCTCCTCATTGGAATGAATGATACTGACACTTTGGTTTCATAAAAAAAGCTTCTCTTTCTACAATTTTTATAATTGAAGTTTGTCTTTCAATTGGGATAAACATGGGTTTGCATAATAATCTCTTTTCATTTCTTAATTACGCACCATAAACACATTCTCCTTATTGGAATGAATGATATTGATACTTTGGCTTCATAAGAAAAACTTCTCCTACTATAATTTTTACAATTGAAGTTTGTCTTTTAATTGGGATAAACATGGCTTCGCATAATAATCTCCTTTCTTTTCCTAATTGGGCACCATAAACACATTCTCCTCATTAGGATAAATGATATTGATGCTTTGGTTTCATGAGAAAAACTTCACTCCTTACCATTTTTTAGAATCAAATTTCTTCAGTCAATTAGGATAAACATGGATTCACGTAATTATCTTTTTTTATTTCCTGATTGGGCACCATAAACACATTCTCCTCATTAGAAAAAATGATATTAATACTTTGGTTTCATAAGAAAAGCTTCTCTTTCTACCATTTTTAGAATTAAAGTTCTTGTTTCAATTAGGATAAACACATATTCATATAATAATCTCTTTTCTTTTCATGATTAGGCACCATAAACGCACTCTCCTTATTAGGATAAATGATATTGAATTGAAAAACTTCTCTTTCCACCATTTTTTGAATTGAAGTTCATTTTTCAATTTAGATAACATGGATTCACTTAATAATCTCCTATCTTTTCATGATTAGGTACCATAAGCTCATTATACTCGTTGGGATAAATGAATTAATCCTTTGGTTTCATAAGAAAAACTTCACTTTCCACCATTTTTTAGAATCAAAGTTCGTAAATTAATTAGGATAACACGGATTCATATAATAATCTTTTTTTTATTGTTGGGCAACATAAACACATTCTCTTCATTGGAATAAATGATATTCATACTTTGATTTCATAAGAAAAACTTCTTATTCTACCATTTTTAGAATTAAAGTTCTTCTTTCAGTTGAGATAAACATGGATTCACATAATAATCTCCTTTTTTTTCATGATTGGGCACCATAAACACATTCTCCTCATTGTGATAAATGATATTGATGCTTTGGTTTTAGAAGACAAACTTCTCTTTCTACCATTTTCAGAATTGAAGCTCCTCTTTCGATTGGGATAAGCATAGATTCACATAATAATCTCTTTTCTTTTCATCATTGGGTACCATAAGCTCATCCTACTAATTAGGATAAATGAATTGATGCTTTGGTTTCATAAGTTAAACTTCACTTCCCACCATTTTTTAGAATCAAAGTTTTTGGTTAATTAGGATAAACATAGATTTGCCTAATAATCTACTTTTTTTTCTTGATTAGGCACCGTAAACACATTCTCCTTATTTGAATAAATGATATTGATGCTTTGGTTTCATAAGAAAAACTTTTCTTTCTACCATTTTTAGAATTAATGTTTGTTTATCGATTTGGATAAACACGGATTCATATAATAATCCCCTTTCTTTTTATGATTGGGCACCATAAACACGTTCTGTTTATTAGGATAGTTGATATTAATGCTTTGGTTTCATAAGAAAAACTTCTTCTTCTACCGTTTTGAGAATTAAAGTTCCTCTTTCAATTGGGATAAACATGGATTCACATAATAATCTTTTTTCATTTCATGATTGGGTACCATAAGCTCATTTTACTCATTAGAATAAATGAATTGATGCTTTAGTTTCATAAGAAAAACTTTTCCTCCTATCATTTTTAGAATTAAAGTTCTTCTTTCTATTGGAATAAACACGAATTCACATATTAGTCTCCTTTGTGTTATGACTAGGCACCATAAACACATTCTCTTTATTGGGATAAATGATATTAATGCTTTGGTTTCGTAAGAAAAACTTCTCTTCCTAACATTTTTAGAATTGAAGTTTGTCTTTCAATTACGATAAACATGGATTCACATAATAATCTTCTTTCCTTTCATGATTGGGTATCATAAACCATTCTACTCATTTGGATAAATGAATTGGTGCTTTGGTTTAATAAGAAAAACTTCACTTCCCATCATTTTTTAGAATCAAAGTTCATTAGTCAATTAGGATAAATAAGGATTCACATAATAATCTTTTTTTTTTCATGATTGGGTACCATAAGCTCGTTTTACTTATTGAGATAAATGATATCGATGCTTTGGTTTTATAAGAAAATCTTCTATTTCTACCATTTTTAGAATTGCAGTTCGTCTTTCAAATTGGATAAACATGGATTCACATAATAATCTCCTTTCTTTTCATGATTGGGCACCATAAATGCATTCTCCTTATTGGGATAAATGATATTGATGCCTTGGTTTCATAAGAAAAACTTCACTTTCTATCATTTTTAAAATTGAAGTTTGTCTTTCAATTGGGATAAACATGGGTTCGCATAATAATTTCCTTTATTTTCGTGATTGGACGCCACTCCTCATGGGATAAATGTTATTGATGCTTTGGCTTCATAAGAAAAACTTCACTTTCTACCATTTTTAGAAGTAATGTTCGTCTATTAATTTGGATAAACATGGATTCACAGAATAATCTCTTTTCATTTCATGATTGAGCACAATAGACACATTCTCCTCATTGAGATAAATAATATTCATGCTTTGGTTTCATAAGAAAAACTACTCTTTCTACCATTTTTACAATTGAAGTTCATCTTTTAATTAGGACAGACATGGATTAACATAATAATCTCTTTTTTTTTCATTATTGAGCACCATAAACACATTCTCCATATTAGGATAAATGATATTGACACTTTGGTTTTATAAGAAAAACTTCTCTTTCTATCATTTTTAGAATTAAACTTCATCTTTCAATTAGGATAAATTTGGATTCATATAATAATCTCCTTTCTTTTCATGGTTGGGCACCATAAATACGTTCTCCTCATTGGGATAAATGATATTGATGCTTTGGTTTCATAAGAAAAGCTTCTCCTTCATCATTGTTAGAATTAATGTTCATTTGTTGATATGGACAAACATAGATTCACCTAATAATCTCCTTTCTTTTCATGATTGGGCACCATAAACACATTATCCTCATTAGGGTAAGTGATATTGATGCTTTGGTTTTATAAGAAAAACTTATCTTTCTACCATTTTTAGAATTAATTTTTTTCTTTCAATTAGGATAAACACGAATTTGCATATTAATCTCCTTTCTTTCATGATTGAACACCATAAACACATTCTTTTATTTGGGATAAATGATTTTGATGTCTTGGTTTCATAAGAAAGACTTCCCTTTCAACCATTTATAGAATTAAAGTTCGCCTTTCAATTGGGATAGAAATGAATTCACATAATAATCTCCTTTTTTTTATTGATTGGGTACCCCAAATTCATTCTCCTCATTAGGATAAATGAATTGATACTGTGATTCCAGAAAGAAAACTTCACTTCCCACCATTTTTTGGAGTCAAAGTTCATTAGTCAATTAGGAAAAATATGGATTCAAGTAATAATCTCATTTCTTTTCATTATTGGGCACGATAAAACATATTCTCCTTGTTGGAATAAATGATATTGATACTTTGGTTTCATAAGAAAAACTTCTCTTTCTACCATTTTTAGAATTAAAATTCTTTTTTCAATTAGGATAAATAAAGATTCACATAATATTCTCATTTTTTTCCATCATTTGGTGCCATAAACAAATTCTCCTCATTGTGATAAATGATATTGATGCCTTGGTTTCATAAGAAAAACTTCTTTTTCTATCATTTTTAGAATTGAAGTTCACCTTTCAATTGGTATAAAATTGAATCCATGTAATAATCTTTTTTCTATTATTGACTGGGCACTCTAATTCATTCTTCTCATTGGGATAAATGAATTGATGCTGTGGTTCTAAAAGGAAAACTTCACTTCGTACCATTTTTTTGAGTCAAAGTTCATCAGTCAACTAGGATAAACATGGATTCATGTAATAATCTCTTTTCTTTCTTTATTGGGCGCCATAAACACATTCTCCTTGTTGGAATAAATGATATTAATACTTTGGTATCATGAGAAAAAATTTTCTTTCTACCATTTTAGAATTAAAAATCTTTTTTCAATTAGGATAAATAGGGATTCACATAATAATCTCCTTTCTTTCCATCATTCGATGCCATAAACACATTCTTCTTATTAGGATAAATGATATTGATTCTTTGGATTTATAAGAAAAACTTTTCTTTCTACCCTTTCTAGAATTGATGTTCATCTTTCAATTAGGATAAACATGAATTCACATAATAATCTCTTTTCTTTACATGATTGGGTACCATAAGCTTATTCTACTTATTAGATAAATGAATTGATGCTTTGGTTTCATAAAAGAAACATCACTTCCCACCATTTTTTAGAATCAAAGTTTGTTAGTTAATTAGGATAAACATTGATTCACATAATAATCTCTTTTTTTTTTCATGATTAGGCACCATAAACACATTCTCTTCATTGGGATAAATGATATTGATGCTTTGATTTCATAAGAAAAACTTCTCCTTCTGCCATTTTTAGAATTGAAGTTTGTCTTTCAACTGAGATAAACATTGATAAACATAATAATCTTTTTTCTTTTCGTGATTGGGCACCCTAAGCTCATTCTACTCTTTGGGATAAATGAATTGATGCCTTGGTTTTGATAAGAAAAAGTTCACTTCACACCATTTTTTAGAATCAAAGTTCGTCAGTCAATTAGGATAAACATGGATTCACATAATAATCTCTTTTGTTTACATGATTGGGCACCATAAACACATTCTCCACATTGGGATAAATGATATTGATGCTTTAGTTTCATAAGGAAAACTTCTCTTTGTATCATTTTTAGAATTAAAGTTTTTCTTTCAATTAAGATAAACACAGATTCATATAATATTCTCCTTTCTTTTCATGATTAGGCACCATAAACACATTTTTCTCATTGGGATAAATGATATCGATGCTTTGGTTTCATAAGAAAAACTTCTCTTTTCTACCATTTTTAGAATTAAAGTTTATCATTTAATTAGGATAAACAGGGATTCACATAATAATCACCTTTCTTTTCATGATTTGGTACCATAAACACATTCTCCTCATTGGGATAAATGATATTGATGCTTTGATTTCATAAGAAAAACAGGGATTCACATAATAATCACCTTTCTTTTCATGATTCGGTACCATAAACACATTCTCCTCATTGGGATAAATGATATTGATGCTTTGGTTTCATAAGAAAAGCTTTTAGTTCTACCATTTTTAGAATTAATATTCGTCTACTGATTTAGACAAACATAGATTCACATAATAATCTCCTTTTAATTCATGCTTGGTTACCATAAACATATTCTCCTCATTGGGATAAATGATATTCAAGCCTTGGTTTCATAAGAAAAATTTCTCTTTCTACTATTTTTAAAATTGAAGTTCATTTTTCAATTGGGATAAACATGGATTCACATAATAATCTCCTTTTTTTATAATTGGGTACCATAAGCTCATTCTACTCATTGGGATAAATGAATTGATGCTTTGGTTTCATAAGAAAAACTTCATTTCCCACCATTTTTTAGAACCAAATTTCTTCAGTCAATTAGGATAAACAAGGATTCATGTAATAATCTCTTTTTATTTCCTGATTAGGCACCATAAACACATTCTCCTAATTGGAATGAATGATATTGATGCTTTGGTTTCATAAGAAAAACTTTTCCTTTTATAATTTCTACAATTGAAGTTTGTTTTTCAATTGGGATAAACTTGAATTCATATAATAATCTTATTTCTTTCATGATTGGATACCATAAACACATTCTCCTCATTGGGATAAATGAATTGATGCTTTGGTTTCATAACAAAAACTTCACTTCCCACCATTTTTTAGAATCAAAGTTTGTCAGTTAATAACGATAAACATGGATTCACATAATAATCTCTTTTCTTCTCATGATTAGGCACCATAAACACATTCTCCTTGTTAGAAAAAATGATATTGAGACTTTGGTTTTGTAAGAAAAGCTTTTCTTTCTACCATTTTTATAATTAAAGTTCTTCTTTTAAATAAGATAAACATGGGTTCGCATAATAATCTCCTTTCTTTTCATGATTAAGCACCATAAACACATTTTCCTTATGGGATCAATGATATTGATGCTTTGCTTCATAACAAAAACTTCTCTTTCTGCCATTTTTAGAAGTAATGTTCGTTTGTTAATTTGGACAAACAGAAGATTTACATAATAATCTCTTTTCATTTCATGATTGAGCATAATAGACATATTCTCCTCATTGAGATAAATGATATTCATGCTTTGGTTTCATAAGAAAAACTTTTCTTTCTACCATTTTTACAATTGAAGTTCATCTTTCAATTAGGACGGACATGGATTAACATAATAATCTCTTTTTTTTCCATTATTGAGCACCATAAACACATTCTCCACATTAGGATAAATGATATTGATACTTTGGTTTCATAAGAAAAACTTCTCTTTCTATCATTTTTAGAATTAAACTTCATCTTTCAATTGGGATAAATATGGATTCACACAATAATCTCCTTTCTTTTCATGGTTGCGCACCATAAGTACATTATCCTTATTGGGATAAATGATATTGATGCTTTGGTTTCATAAGAAAAACTTTTTTTTCTACCATTTTCAGAATTAAACTTCGTCTTTCGATTGGAATAAATATGGATTCACACAATAATCTCTTTTCTTTTCATGGTTGGGCACCATAAATACATTATCCTTATTAGGATAAATGATATTGATGCTTTGGTTTCATAAGAAAAACTTCTCTTTCATCATTGTTAGAATTAATGTTCATTTGTTGATATGGACAAACATAGATTCACCTGATAATCTCTTTTCTTTTCATGATTAGGCACCATAAACACATTCTCCTCATTAAGGTAAGTGATATTGATGCTTTGGTTTCATAAGAAAAACTTCTCTTTCTACCATTTTTAGAATTAAAGTTTCTCTTTCAATCGAGATAGACATGGATTCATGTAATAATCTCTTTTCTTTTCATGATTAGGCATCATAAACACATTCTTCTTATTGGAATAAATGATATTTATACTTTGGTTTCATAAAAAAAAATTCTCTTTCTACCATTTTTAAAATTAATTTTTTTCTTTCAATTGGGATAAACACGAATTCGCATATTAATCCCCTTTCTTTCATGATTAAGCACCATAAGCAGATTCTTTTATTTGGGATAAATGATATTGATGTCTTGGTTTCATAAGAAAAACTTCCCTTTCAACCATTTATAAAATTAAAGTTTGCCTTTCAATTGGGAAAGAAATGAATTCACATAATAATCTCTTTTTTTATTGATTGGGTACCCCGAATTCATTCTCCTCGTTGGGATAAAAGAATTGATACTGTAATTCCATAAGGAAAACTTCACTTCCCACCATTTTTTGGAGTCAAAGTTCGTCAGTCAATTAGGAAAAACATGGATTCATGTAATAATCTCATTTCTTTACATGTTTGGGCACCATAAACATATTCTCCTTATTGGGATAAATGATATTGATGCTTTGGTTTCATAAGAAAAACTTTTTTTT
>JBBYHL010033991.1:0-10201 GCA_038381835.1 Adansonia madagascariensis
CTTAATAGGTTCCATGAAATAAAAATGCTTTTTTTTAGCATGTTCATCCTAAGTATGTTCATGCATCTATCTATCATTTCCATGCATTCTTTTTTTTTATGCATACATGTTCTCCATGTTCTATATCATGTTTATTGCACTTGTTTGTGTTGAGATGTTTGTTTGATTGCTAGAAAACCTGATTTCAAATAGTACCCCCAGGTTAGGCACTTGCTATCTCCCATACATGGAGAATAACATGGGCTTAAGATTTTTATGAAGTTGGTTTTCCAACCTTGAGGGTAAGGCAAGCACTCAGTTTTGGATTCATGGAAGAATAAGTATAAGAATGCTGGTTTTCAAAAAAATGAAATAAAGTTTTTTTAGTTGAAAAATGTGAATCCTTGGTCCTTAGGCAAACACCCTCATTATGGCATGGTCAACGGGTTGTTTCATTGTCCTAAACACTCCAGGACTGTGGAATGAACTCGTGACACCCATGTCAACCCCTCATCTCGATTATGGATGTTTGAGCATCCATGGCCCGAGCTCAACCCAATGAATAACCAAAAATACCAAACACCTCCCCTGTTTTGTTTTGGCAGCACAATGGTTTGGTTTTGAAAAATTATTTAAAAATAAAAAATGATTTATCCAGAATATATTGGTATTTTTCCCTTGAAGGGTTTCAAATTACCTTTCCAATGATATCTCATTTTCCTTCAGATCTTCTCGGATGAAATAGTTATGATTTTTTAAATCTTCGCCATCTGAAACCCATATATCCAGTGAGCAATTTACTATTTAGGCTATTTTGACCTAACAATCCCCTAAATATTTTTCCCATAAAGTTCATGAAATTCCCTTTCTGAAAAGATATTATTCTTATTTTAACGATTTTGGATGAATCTGAAATGATTTTTCAAAGTTCATCATACCTTTACCCTGTACATGCTGCCAGTGTCGAGACAAGCTGAAGTTCAAAAATTAATTCTACCTAGAAATTGATTTTCTAGGATTTTTGGAATATTTTTACATTAATCCTAACCAAGTCACCTTTCGAACGGTACCTCGTTTACCCTTGGGGACCTTTGGATGAGCACAAAATAAATTTAGAAGAAGAAATGATGTGACACTGTCCTTTGTTTCTAACCTAATTTTTGAAATGCTTTTATTGAGGATTCGAACACCCCATGATCTATTTGGCTTATTCCTATTACCTAAATCCCCCTTAGACTCAGACTAAGGCTAGACAAAAGAGGAGCTTTTAGCCAAAACTTTAGCTCTCGATTTTTAAAGATTCTTTTTTTTTCAAAAATATGACCTATTCCTTTTAACGTCGAAGATTTTTATTTTTGGGGATACTCTAACCCCATTATTCTGAGGGGATACCCCAAACCCACTTTTAACTCAAATCCAATCTTAAACCTTCATTTTCAGGGATACTCTAACCCCACTATTCTGAAGGGATACTTCAACCTTGCTTTTAACTCAAATTTGATATCAAACCTCTATTTTAAGGAATACTCCAACCCCAGTATTCCAAGGGGATACTCCAACCCCACTATTAATTCAAATTCAATATCAAACCTCCATTTTTGGGGATACTCCAACCCCACTACTTTGAGGGGATACTACAATCGCGCTTTTACCTTAATATGACATCAATTTTTCACCTTTGGGGATACTCTAACCCTACTCTTTTGAGGGGATACTCTAACCCTGCTATCTATATTCCTTTTAAAATTCAAAATTTTTTCCAGGATATCCCTGAGTCATTGAAATCTTTTTTCTCTTCAAATTTCCACTGAATCAGACTAAGTTTCAATGTTGTCATCTTGGCTATTCATCAATAATCGAAGACAATTATGAGATACATTTAGATCATCCCTTTTTATCTATTTTGTGTGTTTATTTTTGTGTGGATCTATTTATTACTTTCTTTCCTATCTTACTAATATGTTTCCTCCTACAGGGACCTTGAGCATTCATGCTTTAAAAATTATTTTCAAAATCACAAAACGATATCTCGTGTCAGTAACTCTTCAGTGCCAAACATTAAATATTTGATTTTTTTAAACCCATCTGGAGATCATTTTCATAAAAAATTCCTATGTTTCTTACCTCTCCGAGGTGCATAGGTGATAAAATTTTCATTAGAACCCAAACTCATATCTTTACAAAATTTCATGCATTAAAGGGAATTATATGGAATTATATTTAAATAATGATAAAAATGGAATCAAGGAAACCGAGATCTGAGTAAGATATAGTTAAATGGCACCAATTTTTGAGTGTTATGGGGGTGCTAATCCTTCCCCACACGTAACCAACTCCCAGACCCAAAACAACGAATCTCTAGTATTATTTTCAATAGGTATCTGATCATGCCTAACTTAAAATGATCGATGGTGACTCCAAGTTTATGGCCACTTCGAGGCGGCCATCCAAGACTAGTCGGATGAGTGATTCGTCCAATGGTCTTTCACTCCTTCATGTCAAACATCAAAATATTTTTTAAGTTGAACACGCTTTGGCCCTTCGAATTATCCAAAGTTCGTAGAGGTAGGGCATGTGGAACGTTGACAAAGACCATCAATAAAAAGACCCAAACAAAATTAGGTGTCTACACCTTTTGAGGTTTTAACCTTTGTTTGGGCTAATGAAAATCCTACTGGGTGTAATTCCTATGCCTACCCAAGGTGTTAGCCTTGTTGTGGGCTTGGAAGATACTCCCACTTGAATTAAACCTTTTTTGACATAAACTAGTGATGGGTAAGGATTAAGGTAACTCGTTAGTTCTTTTTGAACTCGAAGAGCAATTCAAGAATCTATTTAGATGTCTAACCTAAACTTGATGTAATGAACTATAAAGGACTCATCTAGTTAGAGCCATACCTAGTTCTAGAAGGTACCAAATTAGGTACACATGGGGGAACACTTTTAACCACTTACTTTTGTAATTTGATTTTCTTGATATTAATAAGTGTATGTTGTATTGCTATTATACATTTTACTTTTATTTGTTTTTTAACATTAATTAATTATACTATGAAGAATTTTTTAGCTTGACATTCTTATCCCATGGATATTTGTAAATTCATTCATGCATTTCTTTATACATTTGTAAAGTTCACACCTTTATATGCTCATACATTCATAATTTTTGCAAAATACTAAAATAGTTCCATATATTTTATTTCTAAGCATCACGACATGGATGGTTATATTAGGGTAAGAATTAGCGTGTTAGAGTCAATCCAAGAAGAATTTGGTCATGAAGTTGGCGGAATAGAAAAACATATCAAAAGATTGATAAAAATGATCGAGAGTCTAAAAAAAGGACCTCGCCTAAGAACATCTTTATCCTTAATGAATTCAGAAAGTCAGGATCTAAGAGATCGATAAAAAGCACAATTAAGCACTTTGGATGGGATGGTTAGAGGAATCGAATAGGAGATCCAAGAAATAAAAGGATAATTATTCAAACTGACAAAAATCATCAAAGATTTTTTAAGTGATCCCCAAGAATTATTATTGCCTTCAACCCAACTTCTGACACTCAAAGACTCAAAGATGGGCCTAGTGAACTATCAGATAAGGATCCTAACCCCTGGTCCATGCCTATGATTGTAATAAAGCTGCTTAATTCTGCACCAGTAAGATTAGTCTGCCTTCCAACCCTATAAGTCTTCCCAGTTCTAAGCAGCCACCTTTTGATGATGATACCAAGAAAAGATCATGAAAGAATCATAAATTCAATCTAATCCACTAGCATATAAGAAACTGTACCCTATTCTGCTTCAACATCAGCTTGTTGCTCTTGAATACATTTTGCCATACCAACCCCCTTATCTTGAATGGTATAACATTAATGAACATTGTGAATGCCATGCAGGAATACAAGGGCATTCAATAGAAGCATGCTATACCTTTAAAAAGAAAGTTTAAAAGCTACTTGATGCCAGCGTAATCCAATTTAAAGCAAGGATGAATGTTCCTACTAAACTCTAATCTCATTATTGGAGGCATTAGAACATCTAGGCAATGAAGTGATCATCGTAACAACCTTTTGGTCGATGGGACTTGTAAATATAAGCTTCATAAATTTAAGGGTTTATAAATATAAGGCATGCACATAAAACGATCATGAAGGCAACATAATTAGAAAATGAAGTGCTTACAAGAATGGTCTTTTTATTTCTTGTTCTTTTAAATCATGTAAATGTACACTAACTATGAATAAATAAATCAGTGGCTTTGGTTGATGAAACGATAGTGTAGAATCATGACTGGAATTCTACAGATTCTTGCCTCTGCAATAATCTTCATGGTTGATACTTAGCTCATTGCTTGACATCCAATTTGTCTCATCAGATACTGTTTTACTCATTTATTCCTTCATTCATTCACTTATTCATTCATTCATTCATTCATTCATCTGTTCATTAATTCAAACATTAATTTTTTCATTTATTGGTATATATACATGGATAATAATAAAGATAAATGTTGACAAGATATATGTTTTCACATATACTAATTTATGTTCTTTTTCATTTTTTAAAGGTAAAGTAACACAAATCATTAAATAGAAGATATCACAAATTGCAAGTTCGATAAAGTTACTTGAAACAAATAAGTTTTTTTGCATGCAGCAAGTACTATTTATAGTTCTATTGGGAATCCAGGGAAATACAAGCTTAGAGACAATGCGTTAACATTTAAGATATACAGTCAGTGGACACTAGCCATTGATATTAACATTGGTGCCCCTTTACAAGAAGCAGATGCAAAAATCATTGCATAAAATGAATTGGCGGTCTTTGAGTTTAACAAAAAGGAAAGATCTATGGAAAAGTAAAACCTTGACCCAAAAATTATTATTACGAACAGTCCTGTATAATACCAACACTTCTGCCAAGGATCCAGGGAGTATCAATTGAAAGCCAATACCTTTAAAGTACTTAATTTTTATCATACCAACACTTCTGTTAGGGATTTGGGGAGTACCAGTTGAAAGGCAATTACCTCAAAGTACTCAATTTTTATCATACCAACACTTTTATCGGGGATCCAAAGAGTACCGGTTGAAAGCTAATTACCTTAAAATACTTAATTTTTATCATACTAATACTTTTGCTGGGGATCTGGGAAAGTACAAGTTTGAAGGCAATTACTTCAAAGTACTCAATCTTTGGGGTAGCTAGTCCCATAATACATATTCATGCCGACCAAAGGGGCAACAGGTAGTATATGTGAGACAAGAAAGTCATCCTATTTTTAAATGCCAATAAGTCATTGCCAATGGAATTCAAAACCACAGTGAGTTAAGAAAATGAAGAAATCCATTCAAACAGTGTCCTTGCCCTCAGCCTTTCATTGCTCAACAACCTCAATAGGTTTATCCTTGTACCTTACAGGTCTTCATGCAAACTTTTCTTATCCTAAGTTCTAAAAGTGAAGGGACCTGCAAAGTAGTCTAGGAAGAAGAAAAGAGAAGGATAAAGGTGTATCATGCCCCAATTGATTTCTTACATCAAGCTTTTTCCCTTGCTTGCTCAAAATCCAATGATCTTTGGCATTCTAATAAAGCTCAGAAACCTCCCTTCCCCAAGTAGGAATCACATGTTATAGTAAATTCTAATTTGAATTGCTTGGATAGTTACTTGCCATGCCATAAGCTTTTGGATTCATTTGCTTTGCTAAAGAATTTAGTAAAGAGATAGCATGATTGAGATGATAGGAAATAATCATGCATCTTATGGAATTTTTGAGCTTGAGAACTGGACAATCAAAGGCAATTTCTGTCTTTACTTTAAAATTTTATACATTTTTTTGGAAACTGTGCATTATGAAATGAGTTTAGTTTGTAAATAGTATGTATTTTGTCATTCGAACATGAATTTTGTTAATAATGATCTCTAATATTGAGGATAATGAGAACATTTTAAAAAATTTTTCTTTGGTAGATGATCACCATCAGATTGAATCTTTTCAAATAAGTTATTTACCATTAGATTGAATCTTTTCAAATAGGTCATTTACCTCCATATATATGATTGATCTAAATATTTAATCATAAACCTTTCACAACCATAGACTTTTAACACCTATATGTTCTTTTTATGGATTCCTTGAAGGTTGAACTAATAAGTTATGCTACTAAAAGATTCAAACCAATACTTTGACATGTGTTAAAGTAATGATAGTAATTCCAAGATCTCTCTTATTTCGATAATCTTTTGCTATAATTTCCATGAAACTCTTCTAAATCCTTGATTCAGGAAGAATAAGAGTAAACATGAGTCATAATTTCCTTTTCCTTCAAACAAAATTTGTCCAATCCATGCTTGATACATGAGATATGAAATCTGAAACATTTTACATGCTAAAAGCTCAACTAGTCGTTGGTGGCTATAAAGCTAATAGCATTAAAGGACATACCTTAAGCCTTTATTGAGTGCAATGTCATATTACTAAGGTACTTAAAATGATTTCAGAAAGAAAACAACCCCTTTTTCCTAGAAAATGCTTGCCAATTCAAATGGCTATATTTGAAATGAAAAACGACCTTCTTTCTTTATCCTTTCATAAATATAAAAAATTATCCCTTTGTGGCTTTCTTTGAACACTAATCAAGGATCACCCTCTACAGTGGGGGGGGCAAATAAAGTGAAGCTTCAAAATTAGAAGGTGTAAAGTTCCAATCTATAGTTACAAGAAGTACAAGTCAAATGTCATGAAGTAAATTTTAAAGAAGGAAAAAAGTTTAAATTCCAAGTTCAAATATTCAAAATGAAAATAAATAAAGTTTAGGTTTCGAGTTTAAATATTCAAAGTAAAAAAAAAAAGAGTTCAAATTTCAAGTTTTTCAAAGTAAAAAAAAAAACTAAGAAAGTTGAATTTTAAATCCCTTTAAAATGAAGAGTGAAGTAGGCAAAAAGAGATGAAGAAATGTAGATGTGTTTTGTCTTGGAAGTCATGTCAGGTCAAGTTCTACTGAAGAAAAGTGATCCTTGATTCAATTAACCTTGAACATTTGATTTAGGCCTATTTGTCCTTTCTTTTTGAACCTTAAACTAGGCCTAAATTACATATCTAACAAAGTCTATTTCGATCAGACTTGGTAATTTGAGCTGTCAGGCTATTTCTAGGAAGTTTTTTAAAAAGTCATCTTTCTGAATGATTTTTGAGTCCTTAATGATATGATGGGGTAAGCTTAAAGGCCTTGGAATTGCTCCTAAATCAAGGAAGGTAGCAACCAATGAGAATCTTTCAAACTAATTTAGAAGTGAACCAAACACATGAAAATTTCATGATACCAACAAAAGTTTGAGTCAAATGCCCAAACATTGTTTCCTTTCAAAATAAACTTTTAAAACTTTTATGCCTAACCTTGGGAGTTGATACTTGTAAAAGCCTTTCAAATTAACCCTTTGAGACTTGGTTTTTGTTAGCATTAGTTTAATACCTTTCAAGCTATTGTATTTGAAGATTAAAAGGATGTCATAACTTGATTTCTTGCCTTTCAAGGAACTCCTATGAAACGAACATCCATCTGAATTTGGTCTTAATGAACCGTGACTTTGTTATATCAATGTCTTTAAGACAAATTTTAGCGGTGCCAACCCATATGTGCCTCTAAATTCATTTCTTCATCACACTCTAAAATGTTTTGAATGGTGATCATCGATCACAAGAAAGTTTTATCACAATGATAGTAAATCCATTATCTTTGATATTGGAAAATCCATGGTTGATGTTGTTTTAGAATTTTCATAGATTTTGATCAAGTATACTTTTTCCCCTAAGTCAAAATAAGAAGATGATCTCATTCCATAAATCCTAGAATTTTGATGAATTATGATACTTTTCATTATTTCAATAAAAGTTTGTGAATATGCCTTGAGCAGATATTTATCCATTTGCAAAAATTATATCTTCGAATCAATAAACACTAATTTGATATTTGATATTTAATGACTTTTAAGGAAAGATTGAACGATTCTCTAAAGAAATCTATTACCTTCTCACACAATCCTATGGTAAGATAGGTGAAGAAGGCTTTGACAAAGCTTCGATGGTGATATTTAAACGTCCATAAAAGTTTGAACCAAATCTTTTGTGATCATTGGCAAGGTATACAGGAGGAATAGGTTCATTTATGCTAGAACCAAATTCTTTGTGATCATCGGTAAGGTGCACGGAGGAATTAGTTCATTTATGCTAGAAATTGAATCCTTTCTGATTATTGTTGCAACGTGGCTTGGATGCAAATCCTGACCAAGCTCGACTTAAACAGCTCTTGACTATATAAGTGGTGATGTCTTATTATTTCAAAACTTTTATTCTTTTTTTTTGGCCATATCGATATTAATATTCTCTTATTTATGGGAACCCAATAGTTAAGATGAATCGTTTGCCCATCTTAACCCTAAATAATTGTCACGAAATGACCATTTGTTTTGAGTCACCACCAATCTGTTTTGGCCAGGTGAGATTGGTCACTTGTCGAAATTAATGCTTTAAGGGTCACAAAACCCTAAAGACAAATTTTATGGCCTACGAAGTACCAGAGATCATTTAAGGGTTCGGGATTCGGTTATAGCCACAAGTAAAGATCAACCTTCTTGTGGTGCCCAAAATTGGTACCTTATTGATTATGGTTAATTTGAACTTTAATTTTTATCTTGCTTTAATATGTGGTATTTAATTACAATTCTCGTATTGTTAAAATAAGATTTTATTATTCCATGAGAGAAAATCAAGATTTTGCATTTTAAAAATCGAAACATCTTACGCACCCCCACTAGAAAAACCAATGGGACACAAAAGTTTCATTATTCCTTTTTATACCCTAACAGAAAACCAAAGGGACATAAAAGGTTCTAAAAAAAACAAAAATGTTTTTCACATCCTACTAGAAGACCTGGCAGAATGTGAAAGGTTTTTATTTGTATAAAACTTCCGACTTTCATTTTGAAAAGGGTACCTCGTCATTAGAATGATTCGTAAAACCCTTATCACATACGGGTGGGCAGAATTTCACACACCACTCTAACTCCGAGACATTGCCTTTATTTTTCAAAGACATACAAATTTTATTTGAAACAAAAATAAAAGACCTATGACTCAGTCTAGATAGTGAAATACTAATTTGAATCTAAGGACTAAAAGATAAAAAAAAATGAACTTATCCTTAAAGTGTACCTTCGGCATAAAAACACCCGGTGGTTACTTAAGACTAGGTTTTAAGAACAATTAAAATATCCCTAAGGCTTACCATCGACACTAAAGCACCCGATAACTACTTAGGATCGGGTTCTAAAGAAAATTAAAATATTCCTAAGGCTTACCATCGACACTAAGGTACTCGGTACTACTTAAGATCGGGCTCTAAGAAAAATTAAAATATTCTAAAGCTTACCATCGACACGAAGGCACTCGATAAGGAAAATTATAAAACTACCCTTAGAGTATACTTTCGACATAAAAGTATCCCGGTACCCCTAATGGACTAAAAAATAACCTTAAAAGGCAAAGGAACCTCAAACCTTCACCTTTGGCATAAAAGCATCCTAATGGAAAAAAATTATGAAAATATCCCTCGGGTATACCTTCAACATGAAAGTATCCCGATACCCATAATAGACTCAAACCTTAAAAGGCTAATGGAACATTGAACTTCCACCTTTGGCATAGAAGCATCTCGATGAAAAAAATTATGAAAATACCCCCGAGGTATAACTTCGACATAAAAGTATCTTGGTACTCCTAATGGACTCAAAAATGACCTTAAAAGGTTAACAGAACCTTAAACTCTCACCTTTAGCATAAAACCATCCTAATGAAAAAAATTACAAAAATGCCCTTGGGATATACCTTTGACGAAAAAGTATCCTGGTACCCCTAATGGACTAAAAAATAACCTTAAAAGGCTAAAAGAACCCTAAACTTTCACCATTGGCATAAAAGCATCCCGATAAGAAAAATTATAAAAATGCCCTTGGGGTATACCTTCAACGTGAAAGTATCCCGGTACCCCTAATGGACTCAAAAATAACCTTAAAAGGTTAAAGGAACCTTGAACTTCCACCATTAGCATAAAAGCATCCCGATAAGGAGAATTATAGAAATGCCCTTGGGGTATACCTTTGACATGAAAGTATCTCGGTACCCCTAATGGACTCGAAAGGACAAGTAATGATGATTCTTACTC
>JBBYHL010034043.1:0-10196 GCA_038381835.1 Adansonia madagascariensis
AAAGCTTTTTCCAACATTTTCAAGGAATCAAAGTTCATTTTGCAATTTAGTCAAACAAGGATTCTTGTAATAATCTTAATTTTTTCTTGATTGAACACCATAAACACATTCTCCTCATTGTCATGCACGACATTGATGCTTTTGTTTTGCAAGGTATTCATTTGCAATATCTTTCCCCTTTTCCATTTCTTGAATCATTATTTATAACAACTGTCCTATCTAGTTCTAGACTCTTTTGAACTCACTTAACCAAGGATTGTGATTTTCTTCCATCTTGAAAGTTTTTTACCCTATTGGTTTTAGAAAAAATAAAAACTTAAATCAATCTCCCTTAATAACCATAGGCCTTACCAATACTTATCTTGATCCCTATGTCTAAAAATTTTAGCAAAACCTTCTTATTTTCATCAACATATGGGGATATACTGTGCATGCATGAATGTATAGGATGAAATTATCAGAAATGATAATGTACAACATGATGGATAAGATATGGGTGCAAACATATAGGAAATCATTGTGGAGGCATAAATCATCATAGAAGAGATATGGCTTGAAGGTTTATGTTGAAACATCTATTCTTTGAGTAAAGTCATCTCTATAGATAGGTTACAAGTTTGACCTATTTAAACCTTCCTCATCATGCCATAGGTGATTACCCAACTCAATAAAACCCAATAGATATAAAACATGAAGTTTCTTAACACCTTGATAGAAGACAACAAAAACTCTTTGAAAGTTTGCCTTTTAGCCCCTCGAATAGCCTCGACCATTTTTGTCAACTTAGATAATTTCTTCCTCATTACCTGGATGTCATGTATGAATTCCTCCAATGATACTTTCTAAGACACTAATCCTATCCTCCAATTGGTTTTCTATATTTTGCCCTTTCATTTTTTAAACAAATGGGCTCTACCTTATATTATGATCCATGCATTAATACAACAATGAATGAAGCATATAGAATGCAACATAAAATTCATTTACACATGCACTATGCTCTAGATTACATGCATATGATGTCAAAACAAAGAGATAGAGTCACAAATTAGTCATATATAACATACGAACACATTAGCAACAATATCTTGATATTTTAAGTAGTCCTAAAAATTTTATTCTCAAGCTTCATGGCTTACAAAATAAAAAGGACACTTTTATTTCGGTATTAAAGTTGTAACTAGACTTTAAAATACTAACCTTATTGATACATGGCCCTAACTTAGGGCACTTATTCCTTCTAGGACACTTTTCTCAAAATCAAGCTATAATGATATTTCAAGTGTCATCATTAGCCATCAATCTGTATAACATACATGATGCAAAACTTTGAGGTGTACATTCACCTCAATTGGATTTTATTCTTTAGATGCATTTTACCAGTAACTTGATAGCCAAATGATGAGTTATAATAATTATAAATATAAACTCATATCAATGGGATGATAAATATCCCTAGTAATGAAGTTTTTTTGTCCACCACCCAAGATTTAGACTTGAAAAAATAGAGCAAGAGAAGGTTAGAGGCATTTCCTGATTGCATAATGTTATGTTCAAATGTTGAGGTGTTATGTTTAAATGTTCTCGACAGTATAATCTAATAGCATAATGCTATGTTCAAACATTCTCGACAATATAATATACATAATGCAAAATTTTGAGGTGTACATTCACCTCAACTAGATTTTATTCTTTGGACATATTTTAGCATTAACTTGATAGCCAAACAGTGAGTTATAATAAATATAAATATAAACCCATATCAATGGGATGATAAATATCCTTAGTTATGAAGTTTGTTTGTTCATCACTCAAGATTTAGACTTGAAAAAAATAGAGCAAGAGAAGGTTAGAGGCATTTCCTGTTTGTACTTAATCTTTGGTACCTCTAAACTTCTAGTATGGTTAACTACGTTTGGCTATTATGGCTTATTATATGCATGTTTAAAACGACCTATAACGCAAGCAATCCCCAAATCGTTCCCCCTGCCTGATAAGGACAACCAAGGCACCTAATCCTAGGCATATTGTAGGCTTGGCGGAATGGGTTTAATCCTAGTGAATAAATTGCTGATGTTCATATGGATAAATCATAAATAAGAGTAATAAACCCCAAGGCTTTGGCCAACCAAAGGATTATTAATCACGTGATCAGTTAATAACCCCATATAATATCTCCCTCATATGGTATACAGTAGAGTCTAATGCATATGCTAGTGCAATGTAGGCCGAGAAAAGCTCCAAACCTAGTTCTTACTTTATCTCATGAGATGTATATACTAATTATTTTGCATATTTTTATAAGCAAGACTAGTATCAAGTTTTTAATTCAAGCACTGTAACAAGGTTAGTGCACATAACAGCATCATAATAATCAATCAATCAAATAATCAAATGATAAACATCAAAGGAATTATAATTGAAAACTAACTAAAATTGTGCAAAATAGAAACTTAGATAACATGCAACTAGCCTGAGGCTTGACTCTCTAATGTCCCTAGTGGAGTAGCCAAAAAGCTATCATAATATATCTAGACATGAACCTCAATATATCAGAGCAAAAAAACACTTTAAATCATCTTAAGGCCCTATTTAGTCTCTCATACTGAAATACAAGAGCGACTAGGTTAAAAAGTCACCATCGATTTTTTTGGCTAGGTGTGATAGGTCACCTATTAAAACCATTCACTAACTCTAAATGAATGAGTTTACAGCCTGTATATACCGAAGATCTGTAAGTTAGGCTCAAAAATTAGTTACAGCAAAATACGAATTTAGTCCCTCGCATGATGCCTAGTAAATTGGTACCAACTAGTCACACATATTTGAATTTTTTTTCTTGGTTTCAATCATATGTATTCAATCATAATCCTTTTTTTATTTATTCTAACTCAAACAAATATCACTAAAAAAATGAATCTCAAAACTCTTACCTAAAATAGCTTGGTTTTACAAGACACAGAGTGAAAATCATTTAAAAAGAAAAAAATTCAATAAAACCATTTGACTACAAAAATCCTCACCAATTAACTCTATTTCAAATTTGTTTATCAAAATTGACTCTACTTAAAAGAAATCACAAAAATAGCAAATTGAAGACTTAGAAATAAGACTAAAAATCAACTTTTATTTAATTCAACTTGGAAGTTTAATGTAAGCTACGAGGGACTTCTTATAGGACACACCTAAACCTATTAACACATTAAACATGACTTCCAAAATCAATTCCAACGCATCTGAATATCTCAAAATAGAGAATACCAACCCCAGAGAGACTTGAAACCAAGGGTTAGATTTGACCTTTCAAGTTATCTGAATTTATTATGGGTTATTCCTATCACATAAAATCACCAAACCAAATTCTTTGAATTCTTACTCCGTATACTTCAATCTAGAAATATTTAAAAAATTCAAGAAAATCATTTTGGCTAACATGTAAACTTTTTAATTGGACACTATTGCATTAATTAAATGTCCAAATAGCTTGCATTCAAGATTTTCTTCCCGATTTGTCCTAAGTACCCACCAGACGAGCTATACATGTTTGGAAAGCTTATTTATTATACTTTTGTGTAAAAATATTAGAAAACTAAAAAATGATTATCCTTATCAAAAATAGTTCATAATATTGATCATGCATAGAAACAAAACTATATAAACAACTCATGTTTTGGACTTTTCTATATTTATCTGATCATGAAATCAAATGTTTCAAAAGCCTAAGTTTTATAACCTATTTGAAAATATTTATTTTTACGAGACTACAGTGCTGAACTATAATAGTAGTTCTGACATAATTTGTGATCATGAAACATTTTGTCAAATTTTTATAACATGTTTTTGAATGTTTGAACATCCAACAACTAGAGCAAATAGACTCTATGAATGTCTTATATAAGGAAACAACAAAGACCTTTAAGTGCCACAACCTAAAACTATGTCTTTCAACCTTGGCAATATGTCATGTGAATGTTTTTGCTTTTATAGCTTTTATTCATTATTATTTATTCTTAACAAGTGAGAAGCATACCAATGCCACTCACTTGTATGCTATAACTAGCATCTATAGTAAAAGTATACACTATATTTTAACTCACTTAAACATCACCTAGTGCTCAACCAGTTTAAACTCAACAAAGCATATTTAAGCATCAAAAAACATTTTTATTTGCTCATAATCAACTTTAAACCAAACTATTTTATTTAATATCCCCAAGTTGCTCATAAAAAAACTTACCAAACAAAACCAGACCCTTGACTCACCTATTGATTAAATGAATTAAGACTTGCTTTTGGGGGATCTTTTGAGGAAATAATGTTCTTATATATCCTGAACACTCTAACATGCATTTTATCAAACATGTTGAATACTAACCTATATTTCTAGCGAATAATCATCCATAAATCTATTTTAAACACAAAATTCACCAGGGCTGAATATTCCTAAGCTAATTATGCTCATCTAAACATCATTTTCTCATCAACATCTCATCATTAACAATCAAGCATAAGAAAACAAACCTTCAATCAACATAATTCATAACCAAAACATGCTTTTATTGATTTGAGCTCAATAATTAATCACGTAATCCTATAAATTCATCCAAGTAGACAATAATTTTGGCTTACCCAAGTTTAACTCAACTAAGTTCATCTAAATTTCACCATTTAAGCATTGATTATGCACAACCCACTCATGTACACTAAAGGTCGAGCATGGTCAAACCTAGTTAGATGAATTTCTCTTTTTTGGAATAATTCTCTAAGTTCAAGACCTATGACTTTATCATTTAACACTAGATTTTAATTCTAACCACTTAGACTTTAGTTTACACTAGCTCAAATTAGCAAAATTATGCAAGATTAGATTAATTAAGCTCAAGATCAAACTATATTAACCTAACTATCAAACAAGCTTATAAGCAAGTTCAAACATCACATTTCGCTAGAAAATCATGATTTCATCATCTAAACTTCTTAATTTTAACTCAATATCACTAGGTTCTAGCTTAGCTTAGTTCAAATCACCAAGATCCTAAGAAATCATGTTGGCCAAAACCTAGATCTAGTGGGATCGCATATTCAAACACTAGGTTAAGCTTATTAATCATGCTTCCAACTAGATTTCAACAATTAATCATATAATCAAGCTTTAAACAATGTGATATCAAGTGAACCATAGCAAATCAAAATCAATGCACAAGTTTATCATAAATCATGTTTGTCAAATGCTAAAGATCACACTGTTAGCTTCAAAAGAAAGATTGAACTAAGACGGGGTGAATTGGTTCTATAAAAACTTTGTAAATTTGAAAATTAAAAATAAGATAAGGAAGAGAAAAACCAATGATGGATGTAAAAAGGTTCAGTCCTTTAATTTGGCACCTACGTCTTTTCTTCTTGGTACTTTCTTACCAAGGTGATTCCCACAATTCACTAAGGAAATTGTTACCTTTAGGCTAAGGTATAACCTTAAACAACCATCTTTTAAGGCTTAGATAGAACCTTTCAATTACTTAGAAAATTACACCCCAAACTCTCAAATATTTTCACTCACTTTCACAGAACCCCTTTTATGAAATAAAAAAACTATTTTGCAAACAAATTGAACCTCTAGTAGGTACATATTTACTAGAATTTAAGTACAAGATGAATGAGATACAAATAGACTTGAAGAGTATGAATTTGATACAAGTGAAAAATAAATGAATTTAATGATTTTAAGCATTTTGTTGTTCAATGATTTAATGAAAATTGTATCTCTGCTTCTTCAGCTATTTAGAACCTCCATTTATAGCTAAAAATTGATTCATAGACGTTGGGCATTTAATGTGGTGGTTGGAGAGCCATTATAGCCTTCATAAATGCTTATTTTTGTTTAATCCCGCACTATAGTATCGATACAATACCAATAATATCGATACACAAATTAAAAAAGTGACCATTACAAATTGTTGTATCCATACTGGGATTTGAGTATCAATACCAAGCAAGCTGTATCGATACAGATACTTTGAATCAATACATATAAGGGTTTTAGCCAAACCTTGGCTACTGTCAAGCCTTGCATTGATACACATGGGGTGAGTATCGATACTAAGCAGCCTGTATCGATACATACACACTTGTATTGATACATTTAAAGGTTTCATACCAACCTTGGCTACTATCAAGCCTTGTATCGATACTTATAGGGTGAGTATCAATACTAAGCAGCCTGTGTTAATACATAAATACTTGTATTGATACATTTAGGGGGTTTTATGCATAGATCGATACATTTGTTCTTTGTATCAATACTAACCTTCAAAAATGTTTGTGAAATGATTTTTGTTGACTCAAACACATCTCAAGAATTGTTCTAAGTATAAATATATAATTTTTGACAAATTACAAACTTAGTATTTTTAAAGATGCTTTTCAATTTAAACACAAATACCAAGTTGAGTATTAATTTAACTTAAGTTGTTTGTTATATCAAAACCGAAATCAAGGTTAACAATCTTCCCCTTTTTGATATAACAAAACTTAAGATAAATTTGCTTGTGTTTGAGATTAACGAAAAAGTAACTTCCCCTTAATATAGCAATGGTTTTTAAAAAAATTATTTTAAGTAACAAAAAATGACTCCCCCTCAATAAATTGCCCAAGATTAGAAATCAATCTTAAGAAATCAAGCTTATGTTCAACATGTAATTTGGGTTCCAACATATGCATAATCAATTCATGGAAAGTAACATATTGCAAATTTAAGGCCTTCCTCCCCCTTTTTGTTATATCAAAATAGAATTCAAGGATAAGTAGGCATAAGCAAGCATGAATAGGATAAATTAATAACGCAAGCAAAAGATGTCCAAGACAATGCAAAAGATAGAGTAGCATAGAATCCTAAAACCATAAAGGTCGATAAATAAAAAGAAATCCTAGCGATCTTAAAATGATATCCTAAAAACATAAAGTTTGACAATTTAATAAACACATCTAAGTTGACTAGACCTCATCAACCAGAGGATTCTTGATGGGTGAAGGAGTAGGTAGAGAAAAGTAGTCGAGAAAACATGGAATTGCTCCATTAAAACTTGGTGACTTTGCTCAAGATTAGAGAAACGAGCATTGATGGTGTCGAATCGTCCTTCCCATGCATCAAAATTGCCCATAATAGATGTGAACATCATGGGAATATCTATAAGCATGGGAGTCAGAGGTGGGGGAGGCTCATCATGGTTTATTTTGTCATGATCATCGGGAGCGGGAACATCCGATTGCTCAAGTAGTGGTTGTTGATGAGCCTTTGGAGCAAAATCACCACCTTGAATTTCATATCCGTCAAGTTTCATGGATTTGCGACCAATGTAGTGGTATGTAGTTATCATAATTTTGAGGTTGCATGAAAGATCAAGACTTTAAGTGTCAAAGTAGTAACTTAAGGCCATGCCATGAAAAAAACTATGATAACCACATACGCATAGAATAAGGTCGACAAATATGAAATAGGCTAAATTTAGACGATTGTCCAATTGAATCATATGTAGCCACCAATAATCCATATCTCTAATCAAGGTATGTTTGGTTCCATATGGATAGAGCACATGTGAAATGATAAGATAGAGTAAGCGATTGATCGAAGGAAGGTGTGTGGCTTTGTTGTAGGGGGTGTGCAATGCGGCAGGAGCTGAGCCTTCATGGATGATGCCTTCATTTAGAAAATTGAAGCCAGATGCGAGAAAAGTCATGTTAATAAGGAGATCTTGTCCTAAAAGATAGGACCGAATAGTAATGACATTGTCATGTTCATTAATAATGAGAGAGGCATTGCTAAAGAATGCACAGATAAGATTTTCACGTACTGAAACATTTAAGGAAAAGATTTTGGCTTATCCAAAGGTTTCAAAGATCTGAAGGGAAGGATAATTAATGGATCGGAGAAAAAGAACGTCGATAACTCGATATTGTTGGATGGGCATCCGAGCATAAATGGTGGTGAAATGCTCCTGACCCTATGCATTGCGAAAACACAAGTCAAAAAAGGACTAGCGTTGTGCCGAAGGTGGCTGACGAGTGGAAAAAGTGGAGGTATGGGTGATGAGACCTTGACAGCGTGTTGTTTGTTTGGTTTTAGCAGGTGATGAGGGAACAGGTTAAGTTAGTAAAAGGCTATTTGAGGACTTTTGTTGAACAGGTGATAAGTGTTAAAATCGGTTTGCAATTGGTGCGATGTAATGAATAAATCCATAATCAATCACACAAACAATAGTGGGGAATAGTTTAGGAATGAAAAGGAGTTGAATTTTCAAAAAAAAACTTAGACAAAAGTGATAAATTTAGAGAGGGAAGCAGTGAGGGTTAGGGTGATAGGGAATTTCAAAATCTTGATGGTTTAAATGTTAGTGATTGATTTTGAAATGGTTTTGGGTAAGTATGATAAGGGAATTCGGTTTATGGAACAATCGATTTTGGGAGAAAAAGGTGAGGATAATGAGTTTTAAAGATTTGAAGATGGAGTGAGAGAGGGATGGTATTATGAATAGTGCTTTTAAATGGTGGAATATCATGTGGGGGGTTCTAAATGAACAGTGAGTATCGATACAGAAAAAGCAGTATCGATACAGAAAATATTTTTGGGCTCTATATCAATACAAGGAACTGGGTCTCGAGACTTAGATTAAATTACTATTGTATTGATACACACTAAGAAGTATCAATACAATGTATTAATACAGAAGGGGCAGGTATCGATATAAAGAACAAATATGGGTTTGTATCAATACAATGGAAATAAGTCTCGATACATGGAAGAAAAATGTATAAGAATCAATACAGATGGCCTAATATGGGGCATTTCCATTAAGATGACATCAAATTAGATGTATTTTAACCTAATTATTTGTTTAAAACATTTGAAAATATAACTTGGACCAAAATCAAGATAATTCAAAACTTAATCAAGATTTAACAAAATTATCCAATAAAGTCATGAATTGAACATTATTGAACAAGCAAGTATGTAAAACTAGTTTTATCAAACTAAGCATGATGCAAACAATAGTGAGGCACAGTATCAGGATTGGATCAAATCATGAATTTTAGGGTGTATTCATTAATCCAATTTCTCTTCTAATTATGCAAAATCTATCCTTGTCAAGTGGTTTAGTAAAAATATTAGCTAATTGATGAAAGGTATCAACAAATTCAAGCAATCACCTTTTTGCATATGATCTCTAATGAAATGATGTCTAATCTCTATGTGTTTGATTCTAGAGTGTTGGATTGGATTTTTTATGAGACAAATAGCACTAGTATTGTCACATTTAATTGGAATATGATCCATGGTAATGCCAAAATCCTCTATCTGTTATTTTATCCATAAAATTTGGGCACAACAACTACCTGTGGATATGTATTCTACTTTAGTTATGGATAAAGCAACACTATTTTGTTTCTTGGAAAACCATGATATGAACATATTTCAAAGAAATTGACATGTACCGGGAGTGCTTTTTTATCAATTTTACATCCACCAAAATCCGCATCGGAGTAAGCATGTAAGATAGGGGATGATTCTTTTGGAGACCATAGGCCTAGATTTGGAGTATCTTTAAGATATGTAAAGATTCTTTTTACAGCAATTAGATGAGACTCTTATGGTGATGATTGGTATCTAGCACATAGGCATACACTAAACATTAAGTCCGATCTACTTGCGGTAAGATATAATAATGAACCTATCATAGACCTATAAAGTTTAGGGTTAATGATTTTACCTCCTTCATCCTTTTCAAGCTTTGTTAAGGTACTCATAAGTGTGGAACAAGACTTTGCTTCATCCATTTTGAATCTCTTGAGTAATTCTTAGGTGTACTTTGCTTGATTGATGAAGATGCCATCTTTAGTTTGTTTAATTTGTAGCCCCAAGAAGACTGTTAATTCTCCCATCATGCTTATCTCGAACTCGCCTTGCATTAACTTAGAAAATTCTTGACAAAGAAATTCATTAGTAGCATAAAAAATAATATCATCAACATAAACTTGAATCACTAAAATGTCTTTATTTTTTGCTTTTATAAATAGAGTTTTGTCAACATTACCTCTATTGAAACCTTTTTCAATTAAAAATTTGGAGAGTCTTTCATACCATGCCTTAGGTGCTTGCTTTAGTCCATATAAAGCTTTGGAAAGTTTAAAAACATGATCGGGAA
>JBBYHL010034063.1:0-10196 GCA_038381835.1 Adansonia madagascariensis
TGATTAATTTAAAAGTCTAAATTCATAATTTGACATGTGTTTTAATCTTTTATGATGCAAAGAAACGAGTTAAAATCGAGTTTTGGATCAATGGTGGACAAGTCAAAAATGCCCGGACCATGAAAATGGCCTACATGTATCGATACATTGCATAATGTATCGATACATTTGGTCGAAAAACCTTCTGTGTATCGATACAATGGATATTGTATCGATATAATGATCATTGTATCGATACTATGAACCATTGTATCGATACTATGAACCACTGTATTGATAAATGTTGACTGTATCGATACATTTCTTTACAGAATGCATGTTATGGTCTTGGCATGGCCTAGTGTTGATACATGAGGTCTTGTATTGATACAGAGGCTTATGCATCGATACATCTACATGTTGTATCGATACAAATGGGACATTTCAAAATTTTGGCACGTTGGAGTATTGTATCGATACATGAGAACCATGTATCGATACATTCAAGTAAAATTATGAATTTTCTCATATCTTTTGTCCCTAGACACCTTGAACTACGTCATTTGATGCTACATCTTTGCATTTACCTTTGATATGATCCCTCAACCTTTTTTACGTCCTCAAAATACTTTTTCGCTGAGCGACCCTCTTACGTCCATGCTCTAAATTGCTAAAAATTAGCCTGGACAAAATAAGCTGTCTACAGCTGCCCCTTTTTGATCGTTGCTGAGAATCAAAATTAGGGAAAAGGCAAATAGACACTATTTTGTTTGGGTTGGACTGACGCTTCTAGAACACTAGGTTGTTAGGCTTTCTAAGGTTTGACCACCTTAGGCAGGTACAGAGTAACATGGATCTTTGGTGTGGGTGTCGCCAGCTTGTGCGGGCTTTGACTTGGACCTAGGTGCCACCAGCTCGTGTGGCCTTTAACTCGACTTAGGTGCCACCAACTTGTGTGGGCTTTGACTCAGTTGCCGTCAGCTCGTGCAGGCTTTAACTTAGACTTATGTGCCCTCAGCTCGTGTGGGCTTTAACTTAGACTTAGGCACCACCAGCTCATGTGGGCTTTGACTTGGGTGTCGCCAGCTCGTACGGGCTTTAAAAAGGGTGCCACTGACATGTAGGCTTAAACTTAAGTGCCACCAGCTCATGTGAGCTTTGACTCGGGTGTCGCTAACTCGTACAGGCTTTGAAAATGGTGTCACTGACTTGTGGGCGTTAAAAGGGTGCCATTGACTTGTGGGCTTAAAAGGGTGCCATCAACATGTGGGCTTTGCAGAGATGCCACTAACATGTGGGCTTTAAGGGGTGCCACTGACTTGTGGGCTTTAAAAAGGGTGCCATTAAGTTGTGGGCTTTAAGGGGTGGTTACCACTAACTTATGGGCTTTAAGGGGTGCCACTGACTTGTGGGCTTTAACAAAGGTGCCACTAACTTGTGGGCTTTAAGGGGTGCCACTAACTTATGGGCTTTAAAAGGGTGCCATTGACTTGTAGGCTTTAAGGGGTGCCATTGACTTGTGGCGACAAAGTTTTCGATAAAACTTCTACTACAAGCTTTTAGAAGTTCATGACAAAATTTCTTGTTGAAAGGGGTTTTGGCACTAATTCTTGACAAAATTCTTGACAAATTTTTTGACGTATGTTCTTGGCAAAATTTTTTTTTTGACAATAGACAACAATTTCTTAACACTAGCACTTTGATAATAGTTGTTTGATAAAAAGGCTTTTGACATAAGGTGATGAGAAGAAAAGGACTTTACTTGAATGGCACTTGGTTTACGAAGCTTAGAGTTCTTACTAAGAATTCTTTGGAGGTTCAGCAAACCTGGCTTGAAGTAATATTGTAAAAATGATGACGTTAGATGGTAATGTGAATGCATGATATGAAATGCTATCGTGATTGCATGATGTGAAGTCTAATACAGGAGATAGCTATAGTTCTCCTTATACATCATTCAGACTCTCAAAGGGATGGCGATTCATCTTTGTTGCAACCATGGACTAGAATTTTCCTTATCCCGTTAGGGATTGTAGTTTATCCTGGCTGCATTGGGGATATGACCAAAAATTTAGTCTCAAGAACTTGGACTGTTGCATTTCTCGATTCGAGAGGCTTAATTATTTTCCTGACAAATGGAAGGCATTGTCAACAATTTGGAGACTGTTTGCCTGATTAGGTTGATGTCTCTGGTTATGATAGAATTCTGATAGAATGCATGGATCAATTTTTAGCTAGCTTAAAATGGTTTTTCTTGAGATGTGGCTTGTGAAAGCAAGAAATGGTTTGGTGTATGGTCATGCTGAATGGGTGTTTGGACGTGAAAGGTGCATGATCTTGACAATCGGGATGTAAGTAGAATTCCCTATGCTTTTCTTTTCCTTTTGATGTAATATTAAGATGCCCTGATGCATATTTCAGTTAATTATCAAACATTATCAATTAAATGACAAGTGCAATCTGAATTATACAAGGGTTAAAAGAAACAAGGCAATGTTTATTTTTGACAACAAAGAGACATGAGTCAATAGACTATTTGACAAGCAATTGATAGGGTAGCGAGAAAGATGATCTTTTGGGCAAAAGATGCCTTTGACAATCATGACCTGGATGTTCTTGAGGTGCTTTTCAAAATCTTTCTCGAACAATGAATATGCCTAGCATAAGCTGATCTTCAAAAGATCTCTAGGATTGTTTTGCATTGTCTTATGGGTGTTCTAAATTCATGCCCCATCAAAATTAATCCTCTCAAGTTGCCCTTACAGGTTTTCAACTATAGTTGGGTTGGTTGCCCAGATGCCCTTTTTGGATTTTCATCAGACCCCTTTTTGTTTTCTTTTGTTTGTTTTGTTTTTTGTTTTTTTTTCTTTCTTTTTTTCTTTCTTTTTTTTGTTTGTTTTGTTTTTTTTTAAAGATGCTTTTTTAGGTTTTCGCCTTCTACGTATAATATTTCTTGACAAAATCTGAGTTAACTGGGTTGGGCAAGACATTGCCGTCCATTTCTGACAAGATTAGGGTCCTTCTAGAGAAGGCTACGGTCCTTCCCAATTAGGGCTCCACTTACCCCGCACGTCTTTGTGAATTGAGAGTATCTTCTTCAATACCAATTCGCCTGGGTGAAATTATTGTGGGCACATCTTTTTATCGGGGGCTCTGATCATACATCTTTGATACATTTGACCATGGCAGATGGCTTTCATGCGTTTTTCCTCGATGAGGTTAAGTTGGCCATATCTGTTCTTGACTCATTCGGCTTCTTCAAGTTTGGTTTCCATCAAGACTCTTAGAGAAGGGATCTCAACTTCAATAGGCAATATAGCTTCCATCCCATAGACAAGAGAAAATGGAGTAGCACTTATGGAAGTGCGAACTGAGGTCCGATAGGCATGAAGTGCAAAGAATAGCTTTTCATGCCAGTCTTTGTAAGTCCCAGCCATTTTCTCAACTATTCTTTTAATATTTTTGTTGGCTACTTCGATTGCCCCATTCATCTTTGGGTGATAAGGGACAGAATTATGATGTTGGATCTTGAACTGTGAGCAAACTGCTTGCATCATTTTATTATTTAAGTTGCTTGCATTGTCTATGATGATTTAGTTTGGGAGGCCATATCTACAGATGATGTCTTGCTTGACAAACCTACAAACGGTCGACCTAGTGACATTAGCATACGAGGCAGCCTCCACCCACTTAGTGAAATAGTTGATTGCTACTAAGATAAAATGATACCCATTTGAAGCTTTGGGGGTGATTGGCCCAATCACGTCTATGCCCTAAATGGAGAAAGGCCATTGGGCCGTCATGATGTGAAGTGGCATCGGAGGGACATGGATCTTGTCTGCATAGATTTGACACTTATGGCATTTTTGGGCATAATTGATGTAGTCTCGAGGGTCAACCAGTAATAACCCGCTCTCAAGATTTGCTTGGCCATCCGATGTCCATTAGCATGCGTGCCATAAATCCCATCATGAACTTCTTCTAGGATCTTTTTGGCTTCAGGAGTATTAATGCATCTGAGCAATACTTGATTGTGGCTCTTTTTATACAAGATTTTTCCATCGAGAACAAATCCCATAGCCAGCCTTTTGATAGTTCTCTTATCATTTTCGGTTGCCTGTTTGGGATATTGTTGATCCTTGATGTAACAAAGGATGTCATAGTACCACGGTAGGCCATCCTTCTTTTTTTCGATGCTATGACAATGAACTAGAGTTGTGTAGATGCTCATCTAGATGGGAGCAATGTCTGACTCCTGATTGACTTTAAACATGGATGATAATGTAGCCAAAGCATCAGCTATTTGGTTCTCTTCTTGAGGTAAGTGTCAAAAACTAATTTCATCAAATTCTTTCTTGAGTTCTGCTATTAGCTTCCCATACTACATCAGCTTGGCATCGCGAGTTTGCCACTCTCTTTTCAATTGTTAGATGACTAGGGCTGAATCACTGAACACCTATAATATCTTGATATTCCTCTCGATGGCTGCTTGAAGCCCCATGACACAAGCTTCATATTCTGCGATATTATTTGTGCAGCCAAAATTTAGTCTTGCTGTGAACGGATAATGAGTCCCGTCATGTGACATCAATATTTCCCTAATTCCATGTCCTTGAGTGTTTGATGCTCCATCAAAATACATCTTCCAGGATTGATCTTGGTTGGAGGTGTCTTCATTCTCAGAAATCCACATTAGATCTTCACCTAGGAAGTCAAAATTTAAGGGTTCATAGTCATCTGCCACTCGACTTGCCAAAAAGTCAGCTATCGCACTACCCTTGATGGCTTTTTGAATAACATAGGCAATGTCGTATTCAGAAAGTAGGACTTGCCATTTAGCTAGCCTTCCTGATAGTGCAGGGGCTTCACATAGATACTTGATAGGATCGAGCCTTGTAATCAACCACATGGTGTGATACAGCATGTACTGCCTAAATCTCTTGGCTGTCCACACAAAGCACAGCATAACTTCTCGACTGCAGAGTAATTGCACTCGCATTCCGTAAACTTTTTGCTTAAGTAGTAGATTGCTTGTTCTTTCTTTCCTGACTCATCATACTGCCCTAATACACAACCCATAGACTTGTCAAAGACTGCCAAGTAAAGGATTAAAGGTCGACTGCGCACCGGTGGCACCAACACCGGTGGACTTGATAGATAATGCTTGACTTTATCAAAGGCTTCTTGACATGCCTCATTCCACTCTTCTAGATTTTATTTGCGAAGGAGCCGAAAGATAGGGTCACATTTGTCTATGAGCTGGGATATGAATCTAGCAATGTAGTTCAATCTCCCTAAAAAGCTTCTCACTTCTTTTTGGGCTTGAGGTGGTGGCATATCTTGAATGGCTTTGACTTTGTCCGAGTCAACTTCGATCCTTTTTTCGCTGACTATAAAGCCTAAAAACTTACCCGAAGTGACTCTGAAGGTACACTTGGCAGGATTCAATTTGAGTTAAAATTTTCATAGCTATTCAAAAAGTTTTTGAAGGTCTATGACATGCTCGTATTCTTTCATTAACTTGGCAATCATGTCATCAATGTAGACCTCGATTTCTTTATGCATCATGTCATGGAATAGGGCTACCATGGCTTGTTAATATGTTGCCCCAGCATTTTTGAGTCCAAAGGGCATGACATTATAGCAAAATGTCCTCCACATAGTCATAAAAGTTGTTTTCTCCATGTCTTCGGGCACCATCTTGATTTGGTTATAGCTTAAGAATCCCTCCATGAAAGAGAACAGAGAATTCTTGGCCGTGTTGTCTACCAAAGTGTCGATATGGGGTAGCAGAAAGTTATCCTTAGGACTAGCTCGATTTAGATCTTAATAATCAACACATATTCGTACCTTGCCATCTTTCTTTGGGACTGGGACCAAATTGGCAACCTATTTTGGATATTTGGCTACTCTAATAAACCCTGCATCAAACTACTTCTTGACTTTCTCTTTAATTTTGAAGAGCATTTTTGGCTTTATCCTCGTTAACTTTTGCCAGATTGGTTTGCATCTAGGCTTAATGGGAAGGTCGTGGACCACTATATCAGTGCCCAGTCCTGGCATGTCTTGGTATGACCAAGTGAATACATCTTGATATTCCTAGAGTAGGTCTATTAGCTTGGTCCTAGTTGTCAACTTTATTGAGGTTTTGATTTTAACCTCCATTTCGGTCTTCCTGAGTACCCAGATTTTCGTTAGGTCTTTATGGGGCATGATCTGCTTCTTCTCTTGCTCAACTAATCGTAAGAGGTTTGGTGGTACAAAGCTTTCTTCAAAATCTTCTTCATGATCAACTTCACTAGTGCCAATTGACTATTCAAAATCAATCTTCAAAGACCCATCAAATACATCCATGTCACTATAGTCAGGACACCTTAAAGGGTAAAGAAATAAACATTGCAAAAGGCACACACAACTAAGGGATTTGGATAAAAATGAAGGCAAAAGAGTGATGGAGACAAAAAAGGTTGAAAAGTGATACACAATATGGAATGATATATGCAAAAGTCATTTCATTAATAATGTTTGATAAAAAAATGCCCCTTACATAGGACACCCATCTACCCTTGGGCGAGGACAGGTAGGTTTTCATTTCATGAAAGGGAAACGAAAAGTGCAGTTTCGTCATAACCCCGTTATCAAAATCAGGTCTTAGTGGAAGAACACGAATTTTATGGCTCAGTATCTTAGAGATAAAGGCTGTTAAGTGCCCTGTTTAGGATGACCAAGACATCTTTGGCCTTTTGTTCTTCTGATTGGCTTCGATCAATTTATCCTCCCGAATAAAATATCTCATGGTGTGATGGAAACATTGTCGGCTTTGACTCCCCCTCTCGACCTAATGATTGTGTCATCTCCTGGTTGCAGGTCCTCTTTTCTTGCTGCTTTCTTGAGTGCGCATTGGCCTTAAATCCTAAGCCTCTTTTGTTGGCTTGAGTGGTGACCCGTAAGGCTCAGGCCATCCCTTGCAAATTCTTGCGAAGCCCTTTTCCAGCATGGGAACCTTTACCAACAGTCATTTTTAAACTCGAGTGGGTACTCTTTGACAGAAGGGGTTTGACTATTGGCAATCCTTCTCCCATAAATGTTGCATTGATGAACTCAAAGGATTGGAATGATGAATCTAGTGGATCTTCATTAGGCTCTATGTAGATATCCTCAGTGAAAGTAGTGGCGATCATTTCTTCTTTAGCTCCAATGGTGATTACTTTATCATCTATCATAAATTTGAACTTGGGATGAAAAAGGATTGGATGGTTCTGGCGGAGTGTATCGATAGCCTTCCTAATAGGCAATTATAAGAAGGATTAATATCCATAACTTGAAAGTCCACTTCATATCTACATGGGCCTATTTGGAGCTGGATTGTGATATTTCTAATTACTCTGTGACACGTTCCATCAAAAGCTTGAATTATGGTGTGGCTACTTTTGATGTTGGATGATCAAAAGGGAGTTTTCTTAATGTAGTCATAGGCATGACATTAAGGGCCAACCCATTGTCTATAAGTACTTTATGCAAAATGCATCCCTTACAATGGGTAGTGATATGCAGAGCCTTATAATTGCCCCTGCCTCCAGGTGGGATCTCATCATCAGTGAATGAGATATAATTATCGACCATGATGTTGTTTACAAGCTGATCCAACTTTTCTATGGAGACATCTGGGGGCACATATGCTTCGTTTAGCACCTTCAGTAATGCATTTCGGTGAACCTCTGAATTAAGAAGCAAAAATAGCACAAAAATCTTGGTAGGTTGTTTGCTTAACTAATCCACAGTACAATATTCACTATGCTTGATGAACTTGAGAAACTCCATGGCTTCTTTTTCGTTCACTGCTTCCTTGACTTTTTCAGGCTCAAAATTCTTTGCTTAGGCCTAAGTGGTACTGGTGCTTGGAGATACATCAACCTTCTACTTTTCTTAAGTTAGGGGAGCATAACACCTATCGCTACGGGTTAGGTGACTAACTCTTGACAGTTCTATTGCAGCAGTGGAGGGAGTTATTTCTTCGATCATCACTACTTGATTCTTATATTTCCATAGGATAGCTTTGATGCTCTTATACAGGAATAGTTTAGGCACTTCTACCACTAACTTTAGTGTAGGTGTTGAAGAACTAACCTCAAAACTTAGCTTGCCATAAAGAATGAGCGATCGATTTCTCCCATAAGGTGGCTTTATGGTTTCATCTCCTATCATGTTGATAGATTCAGCAGTAGGTGTGATCTCATGATAGAATTCTATTTGGCCTTCATTCATCATTCGTTGAACCATGGACCTAAACTCCCTGCATGTTTGTTAGGTATGACCTATAACTGTGTGGAAGTCATAGAAGTTATCAGGATTGTCTTCCAATCTTTCTGTTGCATTAAGCAACCTGACCTGAATCAATGCTTGCCAGACCAAGAACATTGGCATCCTTACATCCTCTATGCTTGCCCTTACTTCATGTTTATTCTCAATATCAATCATGTTTGTAGCTGGCTTAGTGTGGTTTGGTAAAGGATTGGCAGCTACATTTGGTCCTTGGTTCATCCTAAACTGTAGGATTTTTGAGTTAATTAGATTTTGCACGTTTCATTTGAAAGATATGCAATTCTCAATGTCATGCCCCACTACCTCAGCATGGTATTCACAGTGGGCGTTAGGGTTATAACATGGTGGGTATGGCAGCTTTTTTTCTGGGAAATAGATTGGAGCCACTAAATGATTTTGAAGCAAGGTCTGGTAGGGCTCCTTATAGGTCATAGGGATGGGATCAAAATGTTTTCTTTATTGATTTGCACCTCGATTGCCAGATGCATTATTGGTTGCTTGATAGGTACTTTAGTGAACTTATGGAGGGTAGTTTTATGGTGGGTTGGATGGGATTACAAATGATGGGTTGTAGGTTATGACATTAATTGGCTGAGGGGGTATAGTGATAAGGCAAGAATACAGCATGTTTGGGTGGTGAGGGTCGGGTGTTTGATGTTGTTTCGGCTTAGATGAGCTAGCATAACTTATATCATTGGCTTCTGCTTCCTTCTTTTTACTAGCCATAGGTTTCTTGCTTGATCCAGACATTCCCCCAGCTGACATTCTACCACTCTTAATGGCTGCATCAATCATTTCTCCATAGAGGACTAGGTCTATGAATTTCGTGGTGGCATTTCCTATGAGGTTTTCATAATAACGCGTAAGGCGTGGATGAAAGTAACTGTTATCTCTTTTTCTGTAAGGGGAGGCTGGACCAGGGCTGCTTCCTCTCTCCATCTTTGGGCTTATTGCCTGAAGCTTTCAGTGGATCTCTTCTTGAAATTCATCAAGAAAAGTCAATTCGGCACCCAATCTGACACATGCTGGTATTGATTCAGAAAAGCTTTAGCCACGTCAGCCCATGATTGGATTTTCACGTTGTCTAGCTCGATATACCATCAAGCTACTACCCCAATAAGGCTGTACTAAAAGCAATGGATAAGGAGCTTTTCATTTTTCTCGTACCCGACCATCTTTTGTAAGTACATTCAAACATGGACAGAAGGGTTGGTGGTTCCATTGAACTTTTCAAACTCTGGGACTTTAAACTTTAAGGGAATGACAAGGTTGCACACTAAAGACAGCGATTGTGCATCAAGAGCTCCAAACTTGTCACTCCCTCCAATAGCTTGGAGGTATTTTTCTAATAACTAGAATTTATTCACTTCTGCTGCAGTACTGAGAATGAATTGACCTACCGCAATAGGATTAAGGTAGATGACAGGCGAAGCCTGAGCGACAGGTGTAGGAGCAGGCCGTTGTTCTTGTCTAGTTTCCCCTTGGGCAGGTTTTGGATTGTTGGCAGGGGGACTTTCAACATTGGGAGGATCATTCCTTGTTTCAGCGGTGCTGGCTTGCCCTTTTTCTTTAATAGAAGCAGTCATTAGTTCCATAAGTTGTGTGATTTGTTTTGCATTTCGTATTGCTGACGAAGCATCTGGTCTTGTGATTCCTTGACCATTAGCTCAAGTCGCTCAATACGAGCTTCATGATCACTTTTCATGATTTGCTTACAGCATCGTATGTTGTAGCGATGCATGATGTAAGGTTTCACATTCCTAATTGATCACGAAATCCCTTGCACTTTTATGGCCCAATTCCCCTATTAGAGTTTTTTTAAAAATGTATTTATTAATGAGCATTTATGATGCAATGATGAGTTAAGATAATGAATGATTGATGCAAGTGCAATG
>JBBYHL010034074.1:0-10196 GCA_038381835.1 Adansonia madagascariensis
ACCTGTGGGGTTAGGGGACTATACTTTCAAAGAAGAGAAAAAATCTGAATTGAAATTAAAAGAACATTTAATTACTTAGTTCAACTACACTGATTAATTTCAGCATTTAACCCTCTTCTAAATTCACTTCTGATTAAATAAAATCACTGTTGATTAAATAGCATTTAATCCGTCAAAGATTTGAGATTTAGATCTAAATGCCTTCAAATTTTGTATTGTACCTTTCTCCGCTGACCAATTTCCGAGAGTTCCTTCAGACTCTTTCAGGAGATTGTTGCTTTTGGAGTTAAAATCATACTCTAATTACTTGTTTCTAATAATTACTTTTTATTATTGATAAAAAAAAAGTCGAACATTTTTATTGGGAGTAATTTCGATGCTTCGATTGTAATTTGCAGGTTTGATTTCGGAATTTGATGCATTGTTTTTAAATTGAAAAATATATCTATTTGATTTTAGAAATCCATTTGGGGCTTGTATTGTTTAATTTAGGTAATTCTTTTTAGTAAAAGTTCATTAACAGTCCCTGTATTATAGAAAAGGAAGTAATTTTTAGTCTTGGTACTATCAAATTTAGTATTTTAGTTTTCTTACTTTTGAAATTATAGCAAATAAGAAAAATTGATTAATGGTATTAAAAATCTATTTGAATGTTGATAAAATGTTAGCATACCATGTGACAAAAAATTTTAAATTTTATATAAAAAAAACTCAAAATCGACTCTAAACCCAAACCTATTTTGTATAAAATTTAAAATTTTATATCACATAATAAGTTAGTATTTTATCAATATTTAAATGACTTTTCTTAATATCGTTAACTATTTTTTTCTTATTTGCTATAATTTTAAAATTATAAGGATTAAAATACTAAATTTAATAATATAAGGACTATAATACTCTATCCACTGCAGTACAGGGATTCGTAGTAGACTTTAAATTTTATATTTAATTTCAAAAAATATTAATAACATTATTAACAAAATTAAATTCAAACAACATTTTTTCAGTATTTCAAACATATAAAAAATATTAAATTTGTTTAAAAATAAAAAGTTATCATTTTAATTGAAGTATATTGTTTTTAAACTAAAATATAAAGATTAAAAAGGATCATGAAAAATAATAAATACTTTGAAAATAATAAGACTATAAACAAATCCTGAAAGATAATGGATACTTTAAAAATAATTCTTTGTTCATTAACAACTAAGTATCACAACTGTGCATTGCACGAGTTTGTGCACATCTTATATTTTAAATCATATTACATTATTATCAATAATGAAATTACATTGTGAAAATTAGTTAAATAAAATTCGTATCACTAAAAATGAATTTAAGTGATATTTAGTGAGAGGTTATTAAATTTATATTACTTAAATTTTTTTGAATATAACTGCTTGAGTTACGTGTAAAATCATATTATCGATAGCTATTGTTATTAGTAAATTAATTTTAATAACAAATCATATTATTAAGATTAATTAAATGATATTTATATTACTGAAAATTATTCTAAACTAACTTATTGAATTATGTGAAAATGATATTCATGATGAATTGATTAATTACAATAATTATAAATTCTATTTATTAAGCTTAAATAAATGAATTTTACTATTATAAATATGTAAATTATTTCTAAATGTATTCTCAATCTAACTACTTGAGTTGTATGCATGTAAGATGAATTAATTAATTTTAATTATTATAAATTTTTTTATTAAATTGGAGTACATGTATATTGTCATTTTCAATAGATGTCATTTATTAATTAATATTACATGAATCAATTAATTTTATTTATTAATTAATTTTAATTATTTAAATATAATAATTATGACAATATTAAAATTATGTGGGAAATATTGGACTGCTTAAATTATCATTTAAGACACATTTAATAATTTAAGTCAATTTTACTATATAGATAGATGAGAATGTTCAATAACTTTTTATTAAAATATGCAAGCACATTATAATCTAAAGTGGTATATATGAAAATATGCTAAACAAACAATCACTATGCTATTTATATAAATAAAAAAAATATAAGAATATAAGTTAAAAATTTCTTATAAAACCTTTAAAAAGAAGAAAAATTATAAAATCATTTTGAATAATTTGACCATGACCATAATTTTAATCAGTGAAAAACTATTACTTTGCCAAACAAATAAAAAATACCATGAGCAATTATTTATTCTAAAAAATCAAAGCTCTCGAACTTTTTTCACAACTTGTGTGATGAATAGATATGATATTAAATTACTTAGTAAACCCTAACTTTAATTGTTAAAAGCATTATCTAAAATATTCTAATAATTATCATGGTATTGAATTTTTCAATAATAAATTTTATTAATATTTGCAATAAAAATTATAAATAAGAATAAAATAAATCTTATTACTATTTATAATATACAATATTTATAATATGAAAAACATATTTTATTATAAAATTTTATATAATGAATATAAAGTTATATATTAATAAGTATTTAAAATTTGCATTAACAATTAAAATTTGATTTTTTTTTTATTTTTTCATTTTAATGAAAAATTATAACTGTGAAGATAAAGTAATTTAGTATAAATTTTAACTCTTTATTTATTATCACATAAATTCATTTAACTAAAGTCCTTCAATAAAATTAGCGTTCTTATTTATAAATGTGATACAATTTTATTATGAAAAAAATTCATTTAACCACAGTCTTTCAATATATTAAAATACTTATTTATAAAAGTGATATATTTTATTAATAATAAAAATATTTAAAATGACAAAATTAGTAATATAATTAACAATAATAAGTATTTTAGTCAATTCAAAATATTTTTCACATACTTTATATATGTTATCAATAAAAATATATAATTTGGTATAGGTCCTTTCAATTTTTTTAATAAGATTGAGATCCCGTTTAAAATAATTTATAACCAAATTGAATTTTTATTTACTTCAAAAGACTCGTACAAAAAATTTTTTAAAATTTGATTTTCAACATTTTTTTATCCCAAGCTAGCTTATAAGAGACGAAAATATTATTCACTGATACTTCATTTGGATGGACGGTGAACATGGCTCTAGTGGATTGAAAGTAAGGGTGGCAGTGAGATTGAATGTTATAGCTATAAGTTTAAAATCAATGGTAAATATGTTGCATAAATGCAAACGCAACTATAATAGTAAAATGAGAATGGAAATAACCATTAAAGACTATATTCAAGTTTTGTCTATAATTAAAAAATATATCTATAAAAAATAAAATTTAATAAAATAATACTTTTTTATTATCTTTTATAGAATTTAATTTTATTTAATATTTAAAAAAATTATTCTCTCAAAAATATTAATATATATTTTTTATTTGTAAATTTATCATATATTTAATAATAAATTCTTGTTATGTATTTATTTATTTTTATGTAATTATATAAATTTATCCATTATTTTAAATAAAAATATTATTAAATAAAAATAAAATAATAAATAAATAAATAGAAGGATCTAATTGCTCATTGACGCTATGACACCGTGAAAACTCCACCCTGCTTTAGCAATTGATTATTCACGTTTCAAATCTAAATACACCGAAAAGAAGACCCATTTGAATGCAAACGGCTCTGAGTATCATATGTTGTCAGGCTGACTAAGATTTATAGCGAAGGTAGTCGCTGTCACATCGATGGACGTATGATTTTTATTTTAGTATAGATATATATTGGTATTAATGTATTTTGATATATTATTTCGAGTTTATCGAAGTTTAAATATTTTTAATTTATATATATATAATATTTTTAAATGTAAAATAAATAAGATTAAATAAATTTTATATATTAAATATTCACCAATTATATATAATATTTTATAAAAAAACTTCATCAAATATAAAAAATTCAATATTAGTTAAGTAGTAAAATTAAAATTTTTTAATAATCATTAAATTTATGAGTAATTATGTCTAATATTCATCAAATTTATAAGTAATTATATATAATATTCATCAGATTTAAGATCAATATTGGTTTAATTTTTTTTACAAGCTTATAATATGTACCAATCGATACAGTTATTTTTAATCAGTACCACCATAACAAGTCGGTACAGATCAAAACTAAGACCAAAATGAAACTACCTATCATCGATACGATCGATAGCGGTATGATATCTACAGCGGTATTTGTCATACAAAGTTAGTAACTATTAATTAATGCATTGCACGTACAATATAAGATCCCAATTAGGAAAAAAGAAGATAAAAAAAAAAACCGACACACTCGAATCAAATCAAATAAAATAATAATTAAATAGAAAATAAAAAAATAATAATCAAATGAAAGAAAACGACACGCTCGAACCAAATCAGAAAAAATAATAATTAAATGAAAGAAAACGACACAGTCGAACAGAATCAGAAAAATAGTAATCAAATGAAATGACATGCTCGAACCAAATCAAAAATAATAGTAATCAAATCAAAGAAAACGACACACTCGAATCAAATCAGAAAAAATAGTAATCAAATGTTACGATATCTATATATATATATATAATATATTTATAATAACGTAAAATTAAATTATTTTTATTATATTTATTTAATTTGATTTAGTGATAATAGTAGATTAAATATATGTAATTTTTATAATATTTAAATTTAAATCTGTAAAATTATTTTAAAATTTAAATTTATTTATTATTTGTTCACATTACTATTTGAATTCCAATTAAGTAAAATTATCCATCGGATATTCGAATCCTTAAAAAATCTAAATTTAAAAAGTCAATTTCTTTTTTAAAAAAATTAAAATTAAATAAAAAATTAATTTTAATTCAAAGTTGCTCATAATTAATAACCAATAAATAAGTTTTTAAATACAAAAATAACAACTTAAATAACAGAATATTATTTTCAAGATAAAAAAATAATAATACGAAGAACTAATTTCATTAATTAAAAGTATTTGTTCCATAAACTAAAAATAATTTGTAACTTAAAGTATAAAGTAATTTTATTAAGCTAAATTATTAATTATATATATAATACATATAATAAAATTATCATTAATCATACATTATAATTGATTACGTAATATAGTATACTATAGTTACTTAATATGGTAGATTATAATAAATAACATATAGTATTGTATTATATCATATATTATATATTAATTTAAATATTTTATAATATTATTATATTACATTATATTACATGACATAATATATTAATACTGTTGATAGTATTATATTGCAAGCATATAATATTGTCGATATTATATATATACTATCACAACATTATATGTTATAAAAGGAGGGATCTAATTAACGCTAGTGTGCAATTAAATTAGTTTTATAAATTTTTATAATTCTTTATATAATATATATTTTTAATCTAACCGTCATATTTTATATATTCTATTCACTTAGATTACGCACGCATAATTTTGAATAAATTAAAAATATTTAACTATTTATGCAATGTTAAAAATTTATTGCTGTTAAATATATACTAAAAGAAACAATATTATTGATTAATATAATAGAGATATTGGATCGATTCAAAATTTTATATACACAACGAATACAATTATATTACTAAATCTAACAGTCGATTTGTCAAAATATTAACCTTATAAAGGGTTATACAAGTGTTCAATTTTATACTATTGTAAGTGGATCTCTCCTTTTATTATAATATTATATTATATCAAATAATGTTATATAATACTTAAATATATTATTTATATAAAATATTATTATAAAATATTATTTATTCTAATTATATATAATTATAGTCATATAATTATATATAAATTTTAAAATTTAAATTTATATATGTAAATATATATAACGGAGGTATGTTTGATATAATATATTTTATCAAAGAACTTGAAATAGGCTATAAATATATATAATGAAAAAATATTTAAAAAGTATAGATAAACCAAAAATGGTTTGCTAAAAAGCATCAATATCGATATGTATCAATATTAAAATAAAAAAATTACACCTACCCATATGATATTAACTAACTTCGCTCAAACATAAACATAAAGAAAACTAAAACTTTTTTAAAATTAATATATTAATCTTAACCAACAATTGAAAGATAAATGCATAATATATTTATTTGATAGGTCATTAAAAGAAAAATGATAATGTATTAAAAAATTTAAATTTTTTTTAAAGATCAAAAATAATAATTATATTTGTCTATAAATTCTCATATATAAAATTAAATTATAGACAAACTAAATAAATAAAAAATTATTTTGAGTGAGCAATTTAATCATATTTAATATATAAATAAACACAGATAAATATTTTTAAAAATTTTTGGAGCCACACAACAGTGACGCTCCGCCCCCTCTACATTACATATATATATATACACACACACACATATATATATATATATATATATATATATATATATATATATTGCATCAACTGGATTGCCAGATGACGCCACTACTTTTACAGCATTATCAACTAATTTCCATTCCAGACTGAATTTGAAGCCGGCTTTTCAAACTTTTATCTTCTACAAGGTTCAACTTCAATTCTTCAAACGTGGCTGCATGCAGTACTTAATTCATTTTCTTTTTCCCTTTTTTTTTTTCTTTCTCAGAAGCATTTAAACATGCAACGAAATTAAAATTTTTTCAGGTTTTAATGAGGTTATGGCGGTGGCGGTTTCGGCCTATGTTCTTGCCGAAGCTGGCGTTAACGTGGTGGTTTACGAGAAGGACGGACAATTAGGCGGCCATGCCTTGACTGTGAGCTTTGATGGCATTGATTTAGACCTTGGTTTCCTGTTTCTGAGTCCTGTAAGTCTGCCCCCTTTTTTTTTTCCTCCTCATGTTTCCTTCGTCATCGTTTTCCAACCATCCTCCAAGTTATTCTGAAATTTTATTTTTTTTTAAATATTTATGTACGATAGATATGATTGAGAAACATAAATATCAACATAATTTTTTAAATAAATCTATTCATAGATTAAAACATTCAGTCTAATTCTTATTGAGTTAGACTTAAATTGATCTTGTGAGACTTAAATTATTATTTAAATAATAATTATATTTTAAAAATTTAATTTTAAAAATTAAAATAAAAAAAATTTTAATATCATTTGAAATATTGAAACAAGCTTTCAAAAACCATAAATGTTTACTTTAAAATATATAAGATAATTTTGTTAAAAAAATTAAATATATTTTTATTTGATGCTTATCTTGGATCAATATAACCGAGATCATCCATGTAACTTATATAATAAGGTAAATATTTTTTCACACACACAAAAATAAAAGAAATCTAAAACAAAAATTGATTTTGAATTGAATTTTTACATTGTAGACAAAATCCATGCATGAAAGGAAGTAAGTTTTTAGGTAGTGAGTACTATTTATTTAGTTTTGAAAAAGAAATCTTACCTTAATTATATTATGAGTTATTAAAATCATTGACCAATCAACACATGCAAACATGAAAAATAAAAATTAATTATCAAAGTTGTTATTAGGCCTCTACACATTTTATCTATATACCATACAATAAAAAGCATCTGCTAAAGGGATTGATGCCCCTGCAATCCGAGTTTTATTTTGTTATATATATATATTGTTATTTTAAAGAGATTGATCGTTATGTAAATTCATGGATGTCCTACAGCGAAAACAGTCCTTGGGATTTCTGTCAACATGTGGCAGACTTAATTCTGCTTTATTTTGTTTTTTCTTTAATTTTTTTATTATTTAAAAGAATTGACGTTCGCATAAATTTATGGATCGATTTAATATTTATATCTAACTTAATCTAAAAAAAATAAAAATAAAAAAAATATTTTATTTTATTACTTATTTTATATTTTATATTTTATTTTTATATTATGTATTTATCGGAGTTGCTCTGTATAGTAACTCATGGGTCGATTTAGAATCCTTACTCGAACCACTCAAAAACAATTTAAGAATTATTTTATTGATTACTTTTTTTTTCTATTTAAGTTTTAATTTTATTTTTTATTTTTTATTTTTAAATAATATATTTAAAAGAGTTAATTCGCATGATAATTCACAAGACAATTTAAAATCCATACTTGACTTTTTTTAGAAAAAAATTTAAAAAAATTATTTTATTAATTATTTTTATTTTTAAATTTAAGTTTATTTTTTTATTTTTATATAATATATTTAAAGAAATTATTTTGTATATGACCTGTGGGTCAATTTAAGATATGCATTTGACAAGTATAAAAAAATTTTAAAAATTATTTTGTTGATTGATATTTTTATTTTACTTTTAATGATATATTTGAAGAGTTGATTCATAGGTTAACTCATGAGATGATTTAAGATTTGTTCACAAACTGCTTAGAAAAAAGTTAAAAAATTATTTTATTAATATTTTAAATTTTTAAATGATGTATTTAAAGAGGTTAATTTCTGCATTAACTCGCAAATCAATTTAAAAATTCACACCTTAAATGCTCAAGGAAAAATATTTTATTATTTATTTTTTATTTTAAATAATTTAATTAAAGGATTGGTATCGCATTAAATCGTAGGTCAATTTAGGATCGTACCAAACCTGCTTAAGAAAATAAATTTAAAAATTACTTTACATATTAATTATTTTTATTTTATTTTAAATAATAAATTTAAAATAATTTATTTATTTATTGATTTGCGGATCGATTTAAAATTTGTAACTAATGTTAAACACAAAATTTACGAAATACGAGAAGCAAGTTTCATTACCAGCAACAACATTTTGGTTGCAAGGTAAAACTCTTTATAGATGGGACAGAGTTGGTTAAGTTTAACTAATAAAAAATTTATTTGTTTAATATTAAATTTGGTGTTTTAAATTAAAAAAATTATTTAAAATTATTTTTATATTAATATTTATATATTTTATAAATAAAATAATTTTTATTTATTAAATAATAATTCAAATCAAAGGGGTTTGAATTTATAAATTTTTATTTAAATCTGTTCGAATCAAATCCATCGTCTTTTAAGATAAGTCTGGCTTCACACAAGGGCTTTGAAATAGTATTGCAGTAGACTAGTTTTATGAAAATATGAATCTAAGGATTTAGATTTGTATTTTATTTATTATATAAATTATAAGAATTGAATAATTGAATTTTAACATATTGATTCAGATTTTAAAAATAATACAAATCGTGTAATAATAAAATATATAAATGTAATGCTCATAATTATTTTTTTAAATTAATCAATTTATTGGATGCATATTTAGAATGAACTTGAAATCTATTTTTTATACATTTTAAATATATAATTATATTAAATATTAATTAATTTATATATAACATATGTATTTTTTTCTCACAATCTATTTAAAAATTAAATTTAAATCTAAATTTACAAATTCATATTTCCAAACCTAAGATCCTATATTTAGGCATTGGTTTTTGATGTCTAGTGGTTCAACTTATAGTATATTATTTTATAATTAAATTGTCAATACTAAAACAGCAAGCTTCAATACCAGCAAGAACATTTTGGCTGCAAGAAAAAGATGTTTGAAATCAGATTTGGTCTCTCGGATCTTGAAATACTCATTTAAAAATTAAAATATTTTAAAAATAATTGTACATTGATATTTATATATTTTATAGTTAAAATTAAATATAAATAATTTTTATTGGTTAAATAATAATTCAGATTAAGTTGATTAAGATCTACAAGATTCTAATTAGATTCTTCAAATCTATCAAACCGAACAATAACTCAACTTTTAAATAAGTTGAGCTGAAGGCTAGCTTATATTTTAGTTTAATTGCACAAGGCCTTGAAATAGTATTGCGGTAGCCTTTGGGCCAATAATTAAAAAATCGGATTAGATTAGCCGGTTAAACTAGGAAACTATATATGAAAATAAAAAATCAATTGAACTAGTATAAAATCAGTTTAACTAGTAAAAAATTGGCAAAAAATTAGATTGAATGGGTCAAAAATAGGGCTTTACATTTTTTTTTTATTTTTTTTCAAAATTTTATTTATAAATAATGAGATTTAAACTTTTAATTTCTTATTTTATATCAAAGAGCATATCATTAAGCTAAATACATTTTTTATTAATTATTAACTACATTTAATATTTATTTAACATTCAAGTTAGTGCTTAAATATTAAAAAAAATAAAA
>JBBYHL010034085.1:0-10196 GCA_038381835.1 Adansonia madagascariensis
AAGTTAGATTTCTGGAAGTGGCAAAGGATCTAGAATGGGTTGCTAATATTGTCTCAGATTTTAAAAAAGATAAAAGAGTCAGAATGTGTATAGACCATCAGGATTTGAATCAAGCAAGCCCAAAAGATAATTTCCCTCTTCTAATATTGACATATTGGTTAATAACATAGCAAAGAACTATCTATTTTCTTTCATGGACAAATTTTTGGGTTATAATCAAATTAAAATGGCACCTAAAGATATGGAAAAAAAAACTATATTTGTCACCATTTAGGGTACCCTTTTTTATAAGGTAATGCCATTTGGGGTAAAGAATGTAAGGGCAACTTGTCAAAAGGCAATGGTCACCTTATTTCATGATTTGATGCATAAAAAGATTAAAGTATAAGTGGATGATATGATTACCAAATTGCCCCACGAAGAAAGGCATGTCATAGATTTGCGAAAATTGTTTAAAAGACTAAGAAAATGTCAATTAGAGTTGAATTCGACAAAATATGCTTTTGATACAAGATCAGCGAAGCTATTAGGCTTCATTGTAAGCGAAAAGGGGATTAAGGTTGATACTAATAAGATTAGAGTTATTCAAGAGTTGCCATCTTTGCGCACTTTAAAAGAGGTGGTAAGCTTCCTTGGAAGATTGAATTTCATTACTTATTTTATTTCTTAGCTTACAGAAAAATGTGATCCAATCTTTCAGTTTCTTGGAAAACAAAATTTAGAAGAATGGAATAAAGATTGCCAAATAGCATTTGAAAAAGTGAAATAATATTTGGTGAATTCTCTAATCCACCAGTCCTAAGGTATCTTGTCATATTGTACTTTTTAATGTTTTAGAGGTCAATGGGATGTGTGTGGGGTAGCATGATGAAATCAGTAAGAAAGAAAGGGTAATTTATTACTTTAGCAACAAATTTCTAGAATATGAGGTAAATCATTCTCCAATATAGGAGATATGTTATGCCCTAGTTTGGACTACAAAAACGCTCAAGCAATATATGCTATAACATATTACTTAGTTGATCACCAAAATAGATCCAATCAAGTATCTTTTCAAAGCACCAGTATTGTCTGAAAGAATAGCAAGATGCAAAGTCCTATTATCAGAATATGATATAGTTTATGTGAGCCAAAACCAATTAAAAGAAGTGTCATTTTTGAATTTTTAGCAAGCTAGGCCTTTAATGATTATAAGCCTTTAGATTTTGATTTTTTTAATGAAAATTTGATGAATGTTTTATCAAAGAGAAGGGTGATCAAACATAGAAACAAGTATGGAAGATGTATTTCGATTGGGCCTCAAATGCTTTAAGACATGGAATTGGGGTAATTTTGATATCCTCGTAAGAAAGCTATTATCTATTTATTGCCAAGTTAGATTTTGATTATACAAATAATATGGTAGAATATGAGGCATGTGTTATGGGACTCCACACAACTATTGGGAGAAATATGTGAGTGTTGAAAGTCCATAGAGAGATTCAGCTCTAGTAATTTATCAGTTACGTGGGAATGGGAAACTCGAGATTCAAAGTTGGCATAATATAAAAAGTTGATTCTTGAATTGTTACAAGAGATCAAGAAATTAGTTTTTAATCATGATTTCAATCATTTACCTTGAGATGAGAATCAAATAGCTGATGCTTTCGCCATCTTTGCCTTAATGTTTAAAGTAAATGAGAAAGAAAAAGTAATCTCGATCCAAATGAGCTTGTATGAGTCCCTTGCACATTGTCATAATGTTGACACAAAACTGAATGGTCATCCTTGGTATTATGATATCAAAAGATACCTCAAAAATCAAGAATACCCAGACTATACCTCTAAAAATGATAAAAAAACATTAAGAAGGTTAATAGTGAGCTTAGTCTTGGATGGTGAGATCTTTTACAAGAAACACTATGATCAAATGTTACTAAGATGTGTGGATATCCTAAAGCACAGAGAATTTTGGAAGAAGTGCAAAAAGGGGTTTGTAGAATTCATGCCTATAGGCATAAAATGTTGAAACAAATCATAGATTGGGCTACTTCTAGATTACTATGGAAGGAGATTGTATTAAGTATACCTGAAAATGTCATAAATGCCAAATCTATACAGATAAAATTCATGTGCCATCTTCACCACTGCATGTTATAACTGCTCCTGACCCTTCTTCATATGGGGCATCGATGTCATTGGACCAATTTCCTTTACAGCTTTAAACTATCATTCTTTTATTTTGGTGGCTATAGACTATTTAACCAAATGGGTTGAAGCTATTTCTTACACAAATGTAACAAAGTCGATAACGATAAAATTTCTTAAGACTAATATCATTTACCTATTTAGAATTGCTAAAAGAATTATAACGGACAATGCCTCTAACTTGAATAATAAATTGATCACAAGGGTATGTACACAACTAAGATCTCGTATCATAATTCAGTGACATACCATCCTATGATGAATAGAGCTGTAAAAGCAGTTTACAAAAATATCAAGAAGATTATGGTGAAGATGGTGGAGACTTATAAATATTGGCATGAAAAACTACCTTTTGCCCTCTTAGCTTATCGAATTCAGTTTGGACCTCTAGCAGGGCAACGCCTTACTTGTTGGTATATGGTATAGAGGCTGTTCTACCAATTGAGGTTGAAATTCCCTCCCTACAGGTATTGACGGAGACTAAACTAGAAGTAGCTGAATGGGTTTGAGATCGTCATGAACAGTTAAACTTTATTAAAGAGAAGAGACTACGAGCCATCTAGCATAGGCAAGTGCACCAAAAAAGAATAATGAGAGCCCATGATAAGAAACTAGTATTAAAGAAAATCCTTCTTGGCCAAAAAGATTCACATGCTAAATGGACGCCAAATTGGGAAAGGCCCTATACAGTTTAAAAAGCATTTCCTGGTGGGGCATCGATTTTGGCAGAAATGAATGGGCATATTTTGCCCAATCCAATTAACTCTGATAATGTGAAGAAGTATTATATCTAGAAGGCAATATCATAAAAAAAAAGAAAAAAAGAAAAAATAAAATATAAAAAATGAAAATAAAGGTGTTAAAGAGGATGCCATGAGTTGAAAACCCAAAGAGGGCAACTAGGGCAAAAAAATATGGTAGGTGAAATTTATTGAAAGGTTAATCCCAAAAAAAGAGCAGAGTGTAATTGAAGATATCTTTAAAGAGATTAATCCAAGTAAGAGCAATATTCCATTTAGGAAAAACTTTTAAAGAATTAAATGGAAGACTCCAGCCGTATAAGTAATCCCTAATTTTGTTCTGTACCTTATTTATACTCTTATAAAAAAACCAATGATGTATTCTTTTTCTTTATTGGAATATAAGTGTAGATTTTTATCTATATCCTTGTCAAATCTTCTACTCACATTAACATATCTGATAAATAATGATTGACATTTTAGAAATAAATAATAAAAGGATTGTTTTGCATTACTTTAGAATGAAGTTAAACATTATAAGAATCTTAGTTACTGTGTAATTTTTTCAATATTCTAGGAAGGATTAAAATTCACTGATAATGTGGTTAAGTATGATCAAAGAAAAAGGAATTTGTAAGTCATCATTAAAGAACATTTCTGATAAAAATAAATAAATTTTTCATAAAGAGCTTCAAAGGCAGGCACCATCAACCTTATTCGTATTACCCAATCACAAGGAGCTTCAGACCCATGCATTATAAGCCTTACTTCTCTTACCCAAAGAAAATAATATTCACAACATTTTCTAAAATTGCCTTAGACTCTGAGTATTGAAGTAGGTTCATTTTGCCCACAATATCTTTTAAAGAAACCTTCTGTTAAGTTTTAGGCACTGACTCTCTTGGCCAAAAAGAAAAGTGATTTTCATAACATTTTTTGAAAATGCCTTTAAATTCCAAAATAACCTAGATCAGAGATAATTAATAATGATCAAATTCATAGGTTGTATGAAGAAATCAAGAGAATTCATCATATGTATTCTGTACACATTTTTATTCAATAATTTGTAGGAAAGGTATGACGCTAAAGAAGAGCAACATTTAAGCTTTTTCTTTTAAAACTAAAAAGTAAGTTCTTCACCCTTTAAAAATTGATCAAGTATCGATGTTATTCAACCCTTTCATTCATTGCCTCATATAGTTTCATCTCGGTTAACCATTTTACACGTTGACTTATATGGTTTTGTCTCGGTCAACCCTTTCATTTATTGAATCATACAGTTTCATCCTGGTCGACCTCTTTATTCATTGACTCATATGGTTTCATCCCTATTAACCTTTTCATTTGCTGACTCGTATAGTTTTATCCTAGTCAACCCTTTCATTAATTAATTCATATAGTTTTATCTTGGTTAACCTCTTCATTCATTAACTTCTATGGTTTCATCTCGATCGACCCCTTTTATTTGTTGACTCATATGGTTTCATCCGATTAACCTTTTTATTCATTAACTCGTATAGTTTTTTCTCAGTCCACCCATTTATTCATTGACTTATATGGTTTTGTCCTAATTAACCCCTTCGTTCATTGATTACAAGGTTTCTTTTTAGTTAGCCCATCTTATTCGTTGACTTGCATGGTTTTGACCCAATCAACCTCTTTATTCACTGACTTGTATAGTTCCATCCCTATCAACCTTCTCATTATTGACTCAAATGGTTCTATCCGAGTTAACCCTTTCATTAGTTAACTCATATGGTTTTATCCTGATTAACCCCTTTATTCATTAATTACATGGCTTTGTCTCAATTAACCCTTCTCATTTGTTTATGCATATGGTTTCATCTTGTCAACCTATTTATTCATTGACTTGTATGGTTTTGTCTCGGTCAATCCCTTCATTCATTGACTTGTATAGTTTTATCCTAGTCAACCCATCTCATTTGTTGACTTGTATGGTTTCATCCCAATCAACCTCTTTCATTCATTGACGTGTATGGTTTTGTCATGATCAAATCATTCATTAACTTGTATGGTTTCATCTCGGTTAACCTACCTTATACATTAACTTGTATGGTTTTGTTTCGATAAACCTCTCTCATTCATTGAATCATATGGTTTCGTCTCGTTAAACCTTTTTATTTATTGACTTGTATGGTTTCATCTTGGTCAACCCTTCATTGGTTGACTTGTACGATTTTGTCTCAGTCAACCTATCTCATTCATTGATTTGTATGATTTCTTCTCGATCAACTCCTTTCATTCGTCGAATCATATGGTTTTATCTTGATCAAACTCTTCATTCATTGACTCGTATAGTTTTATCTTGGTCATCCCTTTCATTCATTGACTCATATGGTTTTATCTTGGTCAATTATTTCATTTGTTAACTCGTATGGTTTCGTCTCATTAAACCCTTTCATTCATTGACATGTATGGTTTTGTCCTAATTAACTTTTTTATTTGTTGGCCTTATGGTTTCGTCTCAGTCAACCCTTTAATTCATTAATTTGTATGATTTTATCACAGTCAACTTTTCTCTCTGTTGACTGGCATGATTTTGCCCTAATCATCCCTTTTCGATTTAGGTCTCACCATAGTCATCATTTTAATTTAAGGTCTTCCCATTGGCTAATTAGTTTTTTTTTTGTTCATTATTAGTTTGGTTTGTTTTTTAAAACTTAACTACCCAAATGAAATTATGTCATTTGGTTTTTGCTTTATTCTTGACTTTTAATAACAGTTAAAGAACGACAGTTGTAGACACCTAATTTCGTTTGAGTTTCTTTTTCGATAATCCTAAATATACGAGATTAAGAAATTAACTACCACCCTTATTGGGAACGATCTTTTTCAGATGAACTAGACATTTTCAAGACCTTTTTAGTTATATTCAAATGGCTGTATGGTCACGTGATAGAAAAAGTCCTATCTTGATCTCTAATTTCAGATATAGAAGACGAATATTTGAGAAAAATTATTTTTTAATATTTTCTTGTCGAATTTTGAAAATTCATTTTTGCGGATGATATCATAGTCAAATTTCCTAATTTTAGGAATTTTTCAAGAATTTTTCATAAAATTTGGGAAAGTATTATATATTTTTATCAATACCTATGTGGTATTTATATCAATATGAACTCTAAAAAATCATAAATATTCAAGGAAAAATTTGTATAATTTTTACTTCGTAAATTTTTAAGCAGACCCATGGCCAAATTACCAATTATGATACAAAGTTTTCTACTCTGTAATTTTTTTGATAAGTTTTTTTTTTTACTTTTTAATTTTAAAAAATTTTCAAATATCATTTTTTTAATTCATGTCAAATTAGGTTTTCAAAACTCAATATATTTTATGAGTTTTAAAATTTTTTCTATTACCAGAATATAAAGTCTTTTACTTTATAAATTTTTTCAGTCAGATTTTTTTTGAGTTTATAATTTTTAAATTTCATCAAGTATTATTATTTAATTCACATTAATTCAGTTTGTAAAACTTCAATTTATTTTGTAAGTTTGGCATTTTTTATGAATAACAATTGTTCTTGATATGGGTTTTTCTCATAAAATTTTATGAGTCTTTTACTTTACTTTTTTTTTATACATAAAAATTATGTTTATTATAAAAATAAATTAAATTGACTATATGAAATTTTATTTCAAATAGATAATTTTTAATCTTTACAATTTAATCCTTTTAATTAATTTTTATGGTATAATTTTATATATTAATACAAATATCACTCAAAATTCTCTAGAAATGAATGAAGTCATGTATGACATCACCCATAGAAAGACAAAATTTGTAAATTTAAATCAAATAATTTTTAATTTAAATCAAATCAATTAAAAATGTAATAGTTGCAAAATAAAATAAAAGAAATAAAAATAAGAAAATGGCTAGAAAAGCCTAAAAGGCTTTGGCCAAGGGCTACTACTTGAGCCCTTGGCTCAAACATGTCGCAACATACCCCAGGGTGGATCTTTGTGGATCTATGGACGTATACGACTTAAAATATTTTTTTGACTAGGAAATGTCCCCCACATGGTTACGAAAGTTGTTTTCTCTGTGTCTTTAGGTGCCATCTTGATTTTGTTGTAGCTCGAGTATTCGTGCATGAAGGAGAAAAGAGAATTCTTAGCCATGTTTTCCACTAGAGTGTTGATTTGGGGTAACGAGAAGTTATCTTTGGGACTAGCTTGATTTAGATCCTAATAATAAATGCACATTCATACTTTACCATCTTTCTTTGGGACTAAGACTATATTGGCAACCCATTCTGGATATTTGGCTATTTAATAAACCCTGTATCAAACTACTTCTTGACTTCTTTTTTAATTTTGAAGAGCATTTCCAACTTCATCCTTCTTAACTTTTGATGGATTGGTTTGCATCAATGCTTGATGGGAAGCTTGTGGACCATTATATCAGTGTCTAGTCCTGGCATGTCTTGATATGACTAAGTGAATACAGCCTAATATTTTTGGAGTAGGTCTATCAGCTTGGTCCAAGTTGTCGACTTTATTGAGGTTTTGATTTTAAACTCCTTTCATCCTTTTGAGTACCCAAATTTATAACTTCTGTTGGGTCTTCATGGGGTATGATCTGCTTCTTCTCTTGCTCAACTAATCTTAAGAGGTCTGGTGGTATGGAGCTCTCTTCAAAATCTTCTTCAGGATTAACTTCACTAGTGCAAATTGACTGCTCGAAATCAATCTTCAGCAACCCATTAGACACATCCATATCACTATCGTTAGAACACCTAAAAGGGTGAAGAAATAAACATTACAAAAGGCGCACACACACAACCAAGGGATTCAGATAAAATAGAGACAAAAGAGTAATGGAGACAAAAAGGATCAAAAGTGATATAGACACATAACATGGAATGATACATGCAAAAGTCATTTCATTGATAATGTTTAACAAAAGTATCCATTACATAGGACACCTACCCTTCTTTACATAAAAGGGACAGGAAAAGTGCAGGGGTTTTTGTCATGACCCCATAATCACAATAAGGTCTTAGTGGAAGGAGACGCATTTTATGGCTCGGTATCTTAAAGATAAAGGTTGTAAAGTGCTCTATTTAAGATGATCAAGACATCTTTAGCCTTTTACTTTTTTTATTAGTTTGGATCGATTCATCCTCTAGAACAGAATATCTCATAAAGAAACAGGAATACTGTTGGCTTCGATTCTCCTTCTCAACCTAATGATCAAGTCATCCTCTAGTTGTGGATCATTTTTTCCTGCTGCTTTCTTGACTGTGCATTAGCCTTGAATCCTAAGCCTCTTTGTTGACTTGAGTGGTGACTTCTAGAGCTTGGGCCATCCCTTGTAGATTCTTGCCAAGCCCTTTTCCAGCATGGGAACCTTTATCAATAGTTATTTTTAAACCTGAGTGGGTACTATTTGACAAGTGGGATTCAATTATTGGTAATCCTTCTCCCATAAATGTTGCATTAACAAACTCAAAGGATTTAAAGGATAACTCTGGTACATCTTCATTAGGCTCTATGTAGATTTCTTCAGTGAAAGCAGTGGCAATCATTTCTTCTTCAGTCTCGATGGTGACAATTTGCCATTTATCACAAATTTGAACTTCTGATAGAGATAGGATAGGATAGCCTAGGTGGAGTGTATCCATGGGCTTCCTAATAGGTAGTTGTAAGATGGATTAATATCCATAATTTGAAAGTCAACTTTATATGCACATGGGCCTATTTGGAGCTAGATTGTGATATTTCCAATTACTCTACGACATGTTCCATCAAAAGCTCATACTATGGTATGGCTACTCTTGATGTTGGACTGATCGATAGGGAGTTTGCTTAATGTAGTCATGGGCATAACATTAAGGGCTGACCCATTGTTTATGAGCACTTTCGGCAAAATGCATCCCTTGAAATATGTAATGATATGTAGAGCTTTATAACTGCCTCTGCCTCCAGGTGGGATCTCATCATTGGTGATGGAGATATAATAATCGGCCATGATGTTGTTCACTAGCCGATCCAATTTGTCCATGAAGACATTCAGTGGCATATATGGTTTGTTTAACACTTTCTCATTGTTGTCCCAACTGTCCCAATTGTGCTTCAGTTCCCTACAATCATTAAAAATTGATCTTGACTTCTTCATGCATTTTTTAAATGTAATCAGGCTTTAAGATATCTCTATCTTGACACTGGCAACCTTCTGACCATGTTCTGACATTTTTAAAGGACTTGATAGTGGATATGAGTTATTGCTCCATAAATGATGCCCCTTGTTGAACACCGAACTGGAACAATTACCCTACAATGATGATAATCATGATAGTTATGATGAGATGATGCATGTGCCAAGACACAAAACAAAAGGAAAACAAGTTAGTGAAATGTATAAGAGACAAATGTAAGGAATTAAAGAATTTAAGAACATCAAAAAAAATTTTCATAACATGTCTTAACCAAGGTGATGAGATGAGAAATGGGCAGCATATCAACATGTCCGAATACAACTTGCCCTTTATGAGGTGATAAAATAACCGACCGATAGTAATATTTGCTTATCACCACTAGTGCAGATACACATTAAGCCATGACTTGGACAGCATAACAGTTTACAACAAAAGACATTGTGAACGATGGTTTTTGCTCACTGTCACTTATTTAGACAAAGGTTAGCCATCATTCGGGCAGCATGATGGCATACCCTGATAAATGATAAAAAAATACAGATATGGGTGACAATTGTACACTCATTATCACTTGTGTAGTTATGGTAATTAAGTGTAAATGTTAGAAATGTTTTCCTAAGTGACCCTGTTCTCTAGGTGTTCTAGCAATGTTTGATATGGTTTGACATGGTTTAGCTCATAAGGCTTACTATATGAGGTTTAAGTCGATGCCAAAATAGATATCCGAATTGTTCCTCCATCTGGTAAGGACAGTCGAGGCACCTTGATCCTAAGCCCATCAAGGGTTTGGCGAACGGTTTCAATTCAGTGGATGTATTTCCCTATGCAAATTTGGAGGGTTACTCATGAGAGATATAGGTAATTTACATTTGAAAAGTTATTACTATGCCTATGCAGAGGGTTACTCACGAAGGCGGATAGCTTATTTCTCCTGATAATTGGGTTATAACCTCACCATTGAGTTTGGCAGGACTCTAATGCACAAGCAAATGTGTGGTGTGTGAGGGGGAAATGACCAAACCTTTTTGTTTACTCCCGTATTACCATTTTTATTAAATTGATGATTATTCAAAAATAAGACA
>JBBYHL010034096.1:0-10194 GCA_038381835.1 Adansonia madagascariensis
GGTTTTTGGGGATTTTGTAGTGCTGTGTTCTTCAAGCGTTCTTGGAGGCATTCCTATTTTCGTTTCTTGGATAATGCAAAGGATTGGCTCTATGTTTCATTTGTTCTGCTGAAAGCAAGGTTGGGAAGGAGAATCAAAACTCTTTTTTCAACAAGTTGCAGAAGGTAAACTGCTTTACTAAATTTACATTTTTCTATCCATTTAAACTCATTTAGCATGTCTTGATTGGATCAAGTTGAAAATTATATGCATAAATAAATAACAGAGTTTTATATATTTGTTTTGTTTCCAGGTCTGGTGAGAATTACAACTGAAAGTGATTTCGATTCCATATGAACCAAATTAAAATGTGTTCATCCGTTTGATGATTTTCTAATTTCTATATAATAAACAAAATAGTGTCTGTTTTCTTTTCGTTGACTTCTTGTATTACATGAAATAAAATGCAACTTTTTACATTATATTTGGTTTGTATTGCTTTGTCAAAAATAATATATTTTGACTGAGAGAAACGTCTTTTTCCACAAAAGTTATTGGCAAAATATTCATAGACTTAGCTCGGAAATGTATTCATTCGGAAAAGAAAAAATTGTTAATTTCTTACTAATCTTGAGCTATTTAAATTTTGAAATAAATTTTTTATAATTACATAAATTCTGAATTTCAATAACTTTTACCTTTAATAAATTACTTTTTTTCTTCGCATTTAACCTAAGAAAAATACATTAAAAAAACCTTTATGAAAAAACCCAAAACAATCAAATTGATATAACTTAACCTTCATCAAAAATTCATTCTGAATTATGGAAACAATAATGATTAAATTTAAGCAACATTTTCTCAATTGATCCTTCTTCATTTTCCTAAAACAAAATTAGTATAGTATTAATCAAATCTATGGTTAATGGGGATTTTCAAAGTAAATAAAATTGTACGAAAAGATGAAGATAAAAATAGAAAAGGACAAAAATCAAGGAAAATAAACTTTTATACATATTGATCAATGGTAAATAAAAAAAATATGAAATAAAACAATAAAATTTCACGTATTTGAACTCCAAATATTTTTTTTTTTAAGATTTACTAATCCACTGGATATGGATTGGATTAGTTGATAATTAGTACTCAATTAAAATAAGTACCAATCATCAATATAAATATTAATTATCTTGTTATATCATTTTCCCCAAAAAGAAATGCCATCTTTCAACAAGGACCCTTGTTATCCACCACCTATTTACTCTTTCACGTATTTTGAGTGTTATGATCTTACTTTTAAGTTATTTATATCGAAAATATAAGATTTTCATCTTGGGTTTATATGAATTTATAATTTTTTATTTCTAAAATTCGTATCAATTGACATGTATCAAAGTTATAAAACGTATATCTTAATTTTAATTATATGATGTGATTTTTTATATCAGAATTATAGTATCCACTCAAAATTAAACAAAATTAGTATAAAACGAGTTTAAATGGACATGAGTTTGCAGAGTGTTATGATTACACCGTTTCAAATAAGTCAATCTTGTTTTCTTTCCGTTATGAATATTGTGTCTGTTCATGCAATTTCGAGTCATAAAGTGATTGATTAAAGAATAAAATAGCGGAGACCAAAAAAAAATATATATACAAAACAGGCCTATTCATTAATCACTGCTAATTGTCAAAAGGTAATTGGAAATTATGGGGGAATTAAATTAATTATATATTAATTTTTTTTTATCTATTAAAGAATTCATGACCCAACGAGAAAGGCTTACATGGTTGATTGATTGACTACGATACTTTTCGTGCTTCATGCGAGATTGAAAGAAGAAAATTGTGGGGAAATTGAATTAATTAAAAGAAAAAGCAAGTCTAGTCGTCGATAAAAGGTTTAAAGAAAAATAAGAAAAAACGAGTCAATAAGTCAATAATATTATATTGTGAGGATCTCATACTCAACATTTCCCTTAATCCAACTTCATCAATTCGTGGGCAGCTACCATGTTCACAAACAAAGACAACCCTTTTATCCATCCCTTGAGAAAAGCTTACTCTTTCACAAATTAATATGCAACTATATATATTATGAGTGTTAATTCTATGGCATTTAGACTTGAACTTTACATCGAAAGCATAAGATTTTCATGTAGAGTTTATGTGGATTTATATTTATCTTTTTTCTATGATTCGTATCAATTAATATCAAAGTTATACATTGTATATCTCATTTATAATAGTGCGACAGGGGTTGTGATGTCGGAATTGCGATATTCACGCAAAGTTTGATTGACTTAGCGTAAAACCAACTTGAGTTGGTGCAGAAGTGCTAAGCATGACGGATAGCTGTGATCGCACCGTTTCGAATAAGTCGGTTGTTTTTTTCTCTTTCCCTTACGTTATTGTGTCTGTCGGCGCAATTTCGGCCTAGAAAATTTTCACCGTATGAGACATTCTTGAGAGATTATTCTCATTCGGGTCGTAAAGTGAGTGATTAAAGAATAAAAGAGTGGACGTAAAAGAAAAGAAAACAAGCCTATTCGTTAATCAGTGCTAAAAGTCAAAAGGTCAATGGACCTTATGAGGGAATTAAATTAATTATATATTAATTATTATGGACGTATAGATATATATATGTTAAAGAATTCAAGATCCAACTAGAAAGGCCTACACAGGTGATTTAACTATTTCACTTTTCGTGCTTTATACGAGATTGAATAAGAAAAGTGTTGGGAATTAAACTAATTAAAACAAAAAGCAAGTTTAGTCTTCCATAAAAGGTTTATTAGTGTGGAAAAAAGAATAACGATATATTTATATTCTAATAGCTAGAGAATTTTTACAATAATAATAATAATAATAATAATAATAATAATAGACTAAACTAATGCGAATAATTTCTCCTAGCTGTCTTACATTAATATACGGTCTGTGTTTCTGAAAATTGAGACAAATAGGTTATTATATTTAGTTAATTTGTTAACATATAAAAGCTATGTTATTTGGTCTATTTATTTTTTAAAATATTGGTTTTTGAAATTTGTATTCTATGTCTTTAGATATTAATAAAAGAATACGATCTTTTAAATATATAAAAAATTAAAAAAATATTTATATTCATATTATACCTCCGCTCGTTTTCGACACTTGACCAAATTATAGGGTAAGAGATAGACATTGGTCTTTATTTATTGTCCAATTACATAATTATACGAGTTCTATGATCTTGATTCTATAATATTAAACATGAATTTTATATCGAGATTATAAGATTTTCATATAGTTAATATGAACATGCACTTTTTTATTTCAAATATTCATATAAATTGATATCAAAGCGTTATACATCATATCTCTCAATTATAATAGTATGATGGGATGATGACATCGGAAGTGCAATATTCACTCAAAATCAAATTAAATTAGCATTAAAACAACTTGAGTGAAGGTCGGAATTGCATAGCATGATGAATTGTTACGATCATATCATATTAAAATTGGTGTTATATTCAGTTTCCTTTTTCTCTTTCTCCTACAAATCTTCACAGTATATATTGAGATATTATTCTCATTGAGCTCGTGAAGTGAGATTGATTGAAAATGAAAAAAATGGAGGTGAAAAATTAAACGCAAAGCAGGTCCAGTCGTTTATTAGTGCCAGCAGTCAAAATGTAATTTTGTTTTGGACAAGGAGAAGCGACATCTGTGACAAGGTATTATCTAGTTATTTTAAGGGTTAAAGGGTAAATTTATAATCGTATTGTAGGTATATATTGAAATTTGTCACTGTACTTTATTTTAATTGACATTTGTCACTATAGATTAAGTACAAATTTACCAAAATAGTTTAATTTAATATTAAATTTTGTCATTTTTGTCACTTTTGTTTGATTAGAGTTTGCTATTAAATTTTGAATTGTGTCGCTAAACTTTGATCTTTTATGATTTTAAGATAAAGTTTAATAAAAAATTCCTTTAAATATTTTATTTTAATAATTAAGTTTTAATAAATTAGTTAATAAAGGATGATAAAAAAAATAAGCTTTAGTTTTTATAAAATAAAAGTTTTAGTCGATTATTATATGGTTTGTTGGTAGAGTGTTGGACTTTTAGTTTTAGTAACCAGAGATAAGACCTTAGTAACCTCAATTATCAAAAGAAATAACAATTTTATATTAATTTTATATTTTTTATAATTTTATTTTTAAATCTTTCAAAATTAAAGTTGAATGGCAAATTTTAACAAAAAATTAAAAATTTAATGGCAAAATTTAATCAAATAACAGTGTAGTAGCAAATTTATACTAATCTCTAACGTACAATGACAAATATCAATTCAAATAAAGTATAGCGGCAAATGTGAATATACACATATTATATGGTGATAAATTTGTCTACTACCAAAAAAAAATGTTTTTCATTAGTCGCTATGAATGTGGTTGAAAAATGGCCTCAATTGAAAATTAGAAGTCTATAAGGTCTGATGCTATTTAGAAAATTGAGGATCAATTGAACCCGTTTAAAATCAACTGTAAAAAACTGTTTTTATTTTTTAAAAAATATTTTTTCATAAAGATTGTTTTTGTAGTTGATGAGATTTGAACCATAACCTCTTAAAATTATACTAAAAATCATAATACTAAGCCAAATACATATTTATTAACTATTTACTATATTTAATATTTATTTAATATGAAAATCAAATAAAAATATTTAAAAATCCGATTTAAATGAATGAATAATCTAATTAGTTGAATGGATTAAATTGAAAATTCGAGGTCCTACCAGTTTACCCTTTAATCCGATTTCCTTAAACTTGGCTATGAAGTTCACAAATAGGGCTACCTTCATCCGTCACTTAAGAAATTTTACTCTTTCACAACTTAATATTCAACAACATAATCCAGGAGTTTTATGATCTTAATTGCAATGTATTAGGCTTGAACTTTGTATCGAAAGTATAAGATTCCATTGTATGGTGTATATATATATATATATATATATATATATCTATATTTTTCTCCTTCTAAGATTTATATCAATTGATATCAAATTTACACATTATATATTTCACATAAAATTATGCGACGCATGGGTCGTGATTAGACTTGCTCAAGGGTCGGGCTATCTGCTCAAGCCCGAAGGTTAGCCTGATATTTGAGAGGATTTGGACAAAAAATATTAGGCCCGAAAAATAGGCTTAGACAAAAAATTAAACCTGATTAAAAAATGGGTCGGGCTTTGGGTTCAACAAAACCCGACCCAGCCCACTTTACTATTACATTATGTATATATTTATTTTATACTTTATGTAATTTTTGTCATATATATAATATTATAGTATAAACTTTAAAAACTAAGTTAAATTATTTATATTTATAAACTTAATAAAACAAAATTATTAAATTAATAAAAATTAAATTTTTAAAAAATATTTTTTTTTTAAAAAAATAAATTATAAACAAAATATAAAATGGGTAGGTCTAAACGGGCTTGGGCTTTCTATTTACAAAAATAGGCGGGTTTGAGCAAAATTTGAGGCCCATGTTTTAGGCCGGACCATATTTGGACAAACATATTTAATGTTAATACTATGCTCAAGTCCTGCTCGAATTCGATCCGATTTAACCTATGAGCAGGTCTAGTCATGACGTTGGAATTGCGATACCCGCGTAAAATTAGACAACCTAGCATAAAACCAACTTGAGTGGACATGGAATTGTAGATCATGATGGATTGTTATAATCATACCGTTTCAAATAAGTTAGTTTTTATATATATATGAGAATTCAAGACCTAAGGAGAAATGCTTACAAAGTTGATTGATTAGCAACAATACAATTAACTTTTCGAGCTTCATGCGAGATTGAAAAAGAAAAATGTGGAGAATTTAATTAATTAAAGCAGAAAGCAAGTTTGCTCGTCGATAAAAGGTTTAAAGAAAAAAATAAATTAATAATTCAATAATATTACAGTGTCACAAGGATCTCATACTCAACATTTCCCTTAATCCAACTTTAACAAAATAATGTTTTTCCTGAGTCGCCAGCCATGAAGTTCGCAAACAAAGACAACCCTTGTTATCCATCACTTAAAAAAAAATTACTCTTTCACAGATTAACATGCAACTACGAATTTCACAAGTACTGTGATCTTAGTTGTAAGGTATTAGATTTGAATTTTATGTAGAAAGTATTAGACTTTCAATCATATAGGGTTTATATGGATTTATAGATATATATACTTCTAACATTCGTGTCAATTGATATCAAAGTTCTACATTATACCTCACTAATAACCGTGTGACGCAGGGTGTGATGTCAGAATTGCAATGTTTGCCCAAAATTAAACTAAGTTCGCATAAAACCAGCTTAAGTGAACGCAGAATTGCAGAGTATGATGGATTGTTATGATTATAGCATTACAAATAAGTCAGTTTATTATATTTTTTTCTTTTCTTTATGAATATTGTATCTGTTGATGCACTTTCGGCCAAAAGAATTCACTGTATAAAACTTTTCCTGAGATATCATTCACGTTTGGGTCGTAAAATGATTGATTAAAAAAGAAATTGAGGTGGGCTTAGCTGTTATTGCTATTTTAGCATTCATATTATATTTATATATTTTATAATATTATAATTATATTTAAATTATTTTATATTTATTTAAATTTTTATATTATTATTAATTTATATTATATTAATTTTAAAATATTTATATATTTTTATTATTTTTATATTATATTATATTATATTTTATATTATATAATTATTTTATATTATGTAGTTATATCGCCTTTTAAATTTTGGCAACTACTGTTAGTAGTCAAAAGGTAATTGGATCCAACAATGACAAGGTATTTTCTGATTATATTAATTATATGTAAACATATTAGAGAATTAAAGATCTAACAAGAAAAGCTTACATTAGTTGAATTTTCCTTTTTTTTGAGAAAAGAGCTTACATACTTGATTGGTCAGCTGCAATACAATTACTTTTCGTGCTTGAGATTGAAAAAGAAAATTGTGGGAAATTAAATTAATTAATACAAAAAGCAAGTCCAGTCTAGTTTGTCGGCAAAAGGTTTATTAGAGTGGAAAAAGAATAATGATATATATATATATTTTAATTTTATTCAATAAATTATAATTTTATATTGTATTATGATTATATTTTAAATATTTTAAATTTATATAAATTTTGATATATTAATAATTTATTTTATATAAATTTTAAAATATAAATTTTTATTATTTATGTTACCATTTTGTATTGTATTTAATATTATAAATCTAATTCTAATAGCTAGCGTAGCTGTCTTAATTAATATACATTTGTAGACAAGAGAAAAACCTCGGCCCTTATATAAGGAGGCCTTTGCCTGTGCTATCAGCATATATTCAAAACAGCAAAACACAAACAATCCCATTTTCTGTTGTTCGATGATGATTATGATCTCAGTTCACTGGTCTGATCAGCTTCTCCTGCTTTTATTTGTTGCAATATTTTATTTTCTTTTTCTTCTTCCAGAGAAATTCGCCGAAGCTAACGTGACAATATTTTGCAAAGAGAGCGAGAGACAAGCGCTCTTCGACTTTAAGCAAAGCTTTCATGCTGTAGATCAGTTCGGTATCGACGCCCTTTCTTCGTGGGAAGGTGACGAGTGTTGTAGCTGGAAAGGTGTCGTTTGCAACAGACTTACAGGATACGTGGAAAAACTCGATTTCAGTAGCCATCTCTGGGTTGTAGCAGGTACAATTAGCCCTTCATTGCTTAAACTACGCCATTTGAGTTATTTAGATTTCCGCATGAATGATTTTAATGGAAGTCTCATCCCCGAGTTCATTGGTTCCTTAAAAAATTTGACATACCTCGATCTCTCTTATGCCAATTTTAAAGGACCAATTCCTTCTCAACTTGGAAACCTTTCCATGTTGGAGACTCTTAGACTGGGTGGTGATATTTCCAACCCAACCTATTTTTTTGGTGATGGCCAGAAGTGGAAGATTGACCATAATTTCGGAAAATTGTTTAGTGTTGGAAAACTTGAGTGGCTTTCTCATCTATCGTCTTTAAAAAAGGTTGATCTCAGTTTCACTAATCTAAGTAAGGCCACAGATTGGTCACAAGTAATTAACCAACTTCCTTTCCTTACGAAACTATTTTTGACCGATTGTGATCTTCCAAGCGTCACATTTTCATCTCTTTCCTTTGTCAACTCTTCTACATCTCTCACCTCTCTCGATCTCTCTGGTAACAATCTCACTTCTTCTGCCATATACCCATGGCTGTTTAATGTTAGTAACAACCTTGTTTTCCTTGGTCTCTCAAGGAACCAGTTGAAAGGTCCAATTCCAGAATCCTATGGGAACATGATTGCTATGGAAGAACTTTTTCTAAGCGATAATCAGCTTGAAGGTGAAATAGATAAATCTTTTTGGAATATGTGTAATTTGGGTGTTTTGGACATGGAGTCCAACCATATCAGTGCCTTTGGATTTGTTCTGAATACATCTCTATGCACAAGCTACTCGTTGAACGAGTTGAGATTAGCTAAGAATCAAATCAAGGGCAATTCTGTGCTAAATGAAGTTGCAAAACTACCATCTTTAACAGCACTAGATCTTGGGTACAACCTTTTGCATGGATCCATAAGCGAAAGCATTGGACAGCTTTCCAACCTGTTAGTCTTACGGCTTGCGGGGAATACTTTTGATAATGTTGCGATTTCCGAAGCTCATTTCTCAAATCTCACCAAGTTATGGAAGTTGGACCTATCCTACACTTCTTTAACTTTGAAATTCAACTTTGGCTGGATTCCTCCTTTTCAACTCCATGTTATTGAGCTTTGCTCTTGCAAGCTGGGGCCTCGTTTCCCAGATTGGCTTTGGACTCAAACTGAAGTCTTAGCCCTTGATATATCTGCTTCAGAAATTGCGGATTCTCTTCCCTATTGGTTTTGGGACTCGTTTCACAGATTAGAATACTTAAACCTGTCTTTCAATCAGATCAATGGTACTTTGCCAAATAACTCCATTGAAATAACTCATCTAGATCTGAGCTCTAATTGTTTATCAGGTCCATTGCCAAAGGTTTTATCATCTTTGCAGTCCTTAAACCTCTCCAAAAACAAATTTACCGGTTCAATCTCTTCAATTTGCAATCTCATCAACAAAGGTTATTTAAAGTTGCTTGATCTCTCAAATAATCTATTTTCTGGAGTGGTTCCTGATTGTTTCGTAGAATTCACGAATTTAATAGCTTTGAATTTGGCTGACAACAGTTTCTCGGGCCCCGTTCCAAGTTCCTTAGGGTCTTTGGCTTCTCTTGCAATGCTCAGTTTACGTGGTAATAAATTCTCAGGAGGATTACCTTCATCCTTACAGAATTGTGTGGAGTTAAAATTTCTGGACTTGAGTGACAATAAGTTATCAGGAAAATTACCTATATGGATCGGCCAAAACTTATCATCTTTGGTTTTTCTCAGCCTTCAAAAGAATCAGTTTAGCGGAAAGATACCCCATCAACTTTGTGGATTAAAATATGTGCAAATCTTGGACCTTTCTGTAAATAAAATCTCAGATACCATACCATCATGTCTCAATAATTTCACTTCCATGGCCCAAACCTTGAGTTTAGATCGAAGGATTGAGCATCTCATTGTAGTAACGACGCTTATTTATGAATGGTCCATTCATCTCAGCTATGTTGATGAGGCATTCCTTACATGGAAAGGAACAAAGCAGAAGTATGCAAAAATTCTTGGACTGTTAGTAGTCATTGATCTCTCCTGTAACAAATTAACAGGAGAGATTCCTGAAGAATTAACGAGTCTGCAAGAATTGGTTGCATTGAACTTATCAAGAAACTTTTTGACTGGCAAAATTCCTCGGAAGATTGGGCAGTTAAGGCAATTAGAGTCGCTTGATCTGTCAAGAAACAAATTTTCAGGCAGCATCCCAACAAGCTTGTCCGAGTTAACATTTCTGAGTAGCTTGGACTTCTCCTACAATTATTTGTCAGGGAAAATTCCAACAGGTTCTCAACTACAACTCTTTGATCCTTCATCGTTTTCTCACAATCAAGGACTTTGTGGTCCTCCAGTTTCACCAAATTGCTCAATGGTGGAACCACCAGGAAGAGGTGAAGAAGATTCTGATGAGTTCATAAAATGGTTTTATGCTGGCATGGGACTTGGATTTGC
>JBBYHL010034107.1:0-10194 GCA_038381835.1 Adansonia madagascariensis
CAAAATGCTTTTGAAAATAAAAGAAAAGGTAAAAAAAATTTGAGGTTGGGTTTTTCGTGGTGGTAAAATACCTAGAATGGGTTGCAAATATTGTTTTGGTTCCCAAAAAGGATGGTAGAGTCAGAATGTGTGTAGAGTATAGAACCTAAATTGAGTAAATCCAAAAGACAGTTTCCCTCTTCCCCACATAGATACTCTGGTTGATGATATTGTGAAGAATTATTTATTTTCTTTTATGGATGGATTTTCGGGGTATAATCAGATAATAATTGCACTAGAAGTCATGGAAAAGACCATATTTTTCATAATATGGGGAAATTTTTATTATAAGGTATTGCCATTTAGACTCAAGAATGTCAAAGCAACTTATTAGAGGGCAATAGTCACTCTATTCCATGATATGATACATAAAGAGATAGAAATATATGTAAATGACATCATTGCCAAGTCATCCCAGAAGGATTATGGATTTACGAAAGCAGTTTAAAAGATTGAGAAAGTATCAAAAATTTAATCCAGCAAAATGCACTTTTGGCACAAGGTTGGGTAAATTATTAGGCTTCATTGTGAGTGAAAAAGTGATTTAAGTTGATCTGAATAAGATTAAAGCTATCTATGAATTGCCATCCCTATGTATGTAAAAAGAGGTGTGAAGTTTCTTGGAGAGGTTGAATTACATTGCCAGATTAATATCTTAACTCACTAATAAGTGTAATCTGATATTTTAGCTTTTACGAAAACAAAACCTTGGTGAACAGAATGACGAATGCCAAAAAGTATTTGAGAAAGTTAAGCACTAATTTCGCATCTGCCAATATTGGTACCACTTGTACCAAGATGACCTCTGATTTTGTACTTGTCAGTATTTGAAAGGTCTATGGGTTGTATACTGGGATAGCATGATAAGACAGGAAGGAAGGAACATACGATTTATTACCTAGGCAAAACATTCGTTAACTATGAGGTAAATTATTCTTAAATAGAAAAGACATCTTATGCCCTAGTTTAGATTGCAACAAGGCTCTGACAATACATGTTGTTTCATACCACATGGTTGACCACCAAAATGGGCCTGATCAAGTATCTGTTTGAAGCACCAACTTTATCAAGAAGGATAGCTAGATGGAAAGTCTAGCTATTGGAATATGATATAGTTTATGTAAGTCAGAAGGCGATCAAAGAAAACCTATTGTCGAATTCTTAGCAAGTGGGCACTCGATGATTATCACAATTGAATTTTAATTTTTCTGACAATGATTTAATGGATATTTTGGCAGAAGAGGAAGGAGAGGCGTTAGAGGAATCAACATGGAAGTTGTATTCTGATAGAGCATCAAATGATTTGGGCCATAGAATAAGGGCGATCTTGATATCTCTAGAATATGACTATTACCCTTTCACCGCTTGATTGGCCTTCAACTATACAAATAACGTTGCAAAATATGAAGCATGTGTTATGGTATTCCAGGCAACTATAGAAAAAAAATCTTAATTATTGAAAGTACATGGAGGCTCGACTTTGGTGATTTATCAATTATACATAGAATGGGAAATTCGAGATCCGAGGATGCAACAATATAGAAGGCTGATTCTAAAACTACTTGAAGAGTTCGAAGAAGTGGAGTTCATTCATTTGTCCCAAGATGATAATCAAATGGTGGATGATCTAACCACCCTGGCCTTGATGTTTAAAGTAAATAAGGGGTAAAAGGTAATGCTAATATAGATGAGCATAAAATGAGTCCTTTATGTACTGTTGCAATGTTAAAATGGAAGCAATGGCCTTTCATGGTACCACGACATCGAAAGTTATTTCAAGGATTGAGTATACGCGGATAATGCCTTCAAAATTGATAAAAAAAACTTTAAGAAGGTTGACAATGAATTTTGACCTGGATGGAAAGATTCTTTACAAAAAGTTATAATCAAATGTTGCAAAAATGTCTTGAATCTCTAAAAGCACAAAAGTACTGGAAGAAGTACATAAAAGGATTTGCAAAATCCATGTGAATGGACACAAAATAGCAAGATAAATAATTAGATTGGGCTACTTTTGGATGACCATGGAGGGTGATTACATTAAGTTTGCCCAAAAATGTCATAAATGCCAAGTCTATGCTGACAAGATCCATGCATCACCTTTACCATTGCATGTCATAATTGTGCCATGGCCTTTCTCTATGTGGGGCATGGATGTTACTAGACCAAGTACCCCCATAACTTCAAACCACTCTACTTCATCTTAGTGGCTATAGATGGGTCAAGGTAGCCTCCTTTACAAGCGAGACAAGGTCAACGGTGATAAAATTTTTAAAAACCAATGTTATTTGTTGATTTAGGATCCTTAAAAGAATTATAACGGATAACACCTCCAATTTTAATAATAAATTCATGACAAAGGTGTGCATCTAGCTTAAAATTTCCCATCATAATTCAATGACATACTGTCCAAAGATAAATAGAGCCATGGAAGCAGCTAATAAAAAATATCAAGAAGATTGTAAGGAAGATGGTAGAAACCTATAAATATTGGCATGAGAAGCTCCCTTTTGCCCTCTTAACATATGAAACTTCAGTCCAGACTTCAATTGTGGCAATGCCTTATTCGTTAGTTATGACACATAGCCTGTTTTACCCTCACTCTAGGTTTTAATGGTAACTAAGTTGGAGGAAGCCAAATGGGTCCAAGGTCATTTGAGCAATTTAATTTCATTAAAGAAAAAAAAGGCTAAAAACTATTCAACATAGGTGGATATACTAGAAAAGGATGATGAGAGCACCTGATAAGACAATTCATCCCAAGAAATTCCATGAGGGAATTGATACTGAGAAAAATTTTGGTTGAACAAAAAAAATCCCTGGGGCAAATAGGCACCTAATTCGGAAGGGCCCTATGTAGTCTAAAAGGCATTTTCAGGAGGAGCATTGATGTTGGCAGAGATGGATTGAGGCACTTTATCAATTCGGATAATGTAAAGAAGTATTATGCCTAGAAGGCAATATTATAATAAAAAAGATGAAAACATAAAAAGGCATCAATTCCAAAAAATAAAAATAAAAACAATAAAAAAAATTTAGATGAAAACCCAAAAAAAGTGTTTGATCAAATGCAATATAAGGGGTAGGCTTCGAGCTGAAAACCCAAAATGATGACTGAAGCATTTTAAAAGAATGGCTAAAGCATAATTTACTGGAAGATTAAGTCTACAAAAGGCATGGTATGATCAAAAGCATTTTCAAGAGCTGGTTCTACGCAAAGGTAAATATTCCATTCAGGAGAAATCTTTGAAGAATTGAATAGAAGATTTCGTTTACTTGAGTAATATCCAAATCTCTTTCTTACCTTACCATTATTTCTATAAAAAAACTAATATTGTATCTTCTTTCATTGTTGCAAAGCAAGTATATATTTTCATTCATACCTTTGTTAGACTATCTTTTTAACCATGCCAACATTTCTGCTAAATGATAATTAACAATTAAAGGAAACAAAAATTGATAAAAAATGACAAATTAATTTCTTTGCATTGTTTTATAATGAGATCAAAACATTGTAAGGATCTTAGTTAATATTCCAAATTCTTTCAAACATTCTAGGAAAAATTAGCATGGATAAATGACATTCTTAAGTAGAATCCCGGTAAAAAGAAAGTCAAGTTGTTTTTTAGATGATTTCTCAGAAAAAAAGATTAAATATCTGATTCTACAACTATTGGGCTACCTTTATTGTTATCAATTTGTTTTGGTTGTTGATAGGAAATTTTTAGAAACCACATATTCCCCATCATGTTCTTCTTCAACCTGTTATTAGTTTGTTTCAGTTGTTAATGGAAATTTTAAAAACCATATATTCCCCATCATGTTCTTTTTTTCAACTCCTAGATGATAATGGTGCATCACCCAGTTTGGCTTCTTAGGTTTGGATATTCTTTTAAGGTTTATTCCCCATCGAAAGAGTTAAAAAGAATATTATAACATTTCCTAAAGGTACTTTTGATCCCAAAAATAGGAGTAAGTGTATCTTGTCTATAATCATCTCTAAAGATGTCTTCAAATTCAAGTTCAAGCACTGGCTCTCTTTTATGAAAAAGGAAAGAGATCTACAACATTTCTAAAAATGCTTTCAATCCCCAAATGGAAATATAGGTGCATCCACCAAAAAAAAATATCTATCATATTTTTTGAAAAGATACATTTAAACTCCAAAATAGGCTGGATCAAACATTGACAAAAAAAATTAAATCACGAGAATTCATCATATGCATTCTTCATACATTTGCATTTACATTTAATAATTTTCAAATCCAAAGTTGAACATGATATGGAAAAAGCTTTTCGGTATGTTGACTATTTTAGAGCGAAAATGTAAGTCTCATATTCCTTTAAATAACTCAGATACTCGGCTTTTTCACCTTAACAAACTGTACCGATTTTGTCTTGGTCAAGCTTTTAGACCTAGGTTACATCTAGTTATCTTCGTTTGACTTATGTTTCACCTGGTTAACCCTTTTAGACTTAGGTTTTTCCCTGGTCACCTTAAATTAATTATACTTATTTCACCCTAGTCAACCCGTTGACTTAGGTTCTGCCATGGTTAACCCTTTAGACCTAGGTTATATCCTGGTCATCCTCATTTGACTGTACTGGTCTTGCCCTAGTCAACCTTCTAGACTTAGGTTTCATCTTGGTCAACCCTTTAGACCAAGGTTACATCCTGGTCATCCTTATGTGACTATATTGGTTTTTCTCGAGTTAACCTTCTAGACTTAGGTTTTGCCCTACTTAACCCTTTAGACCTAGATTACATCTTGGTCATCCTCATTTGACTGCACAGATTTTACCTTAGTCAGCCTTCTAGACTTAGGTTTTGCCTTAGTCAACCTTTTAGACCTAGGTTACATCTTGGTCATCCTCGTTTAGCTATACCGGTTTCATCTTGGTCAACCTTCTATACTCAGGTTTCACCCTAGTCAACCCTTTAGACCTAGGTTACTTCCTGGTCATCCTCGTTTGACTATACTGGTTTTGCCCTGGTTAATCTTTTAGACTTAAGTTTTGCTTTGGTCACATTAAATTACCTATATCGGTTTCACCCTGATTAACTTTCTAGACGTAGGTTTCACCTTGATCAACCTTTTAGACCTAGGTTACATCAAAGTAATCCTCGTTTGATTGTACCAGTTTTGCCCTGGTCAACCTTCTAGACTTAAGTTTTGCCTTGGTCACCTTAAATTAACTGTAACAATTTCGCCCTAGTCAACCTTTTAGACTTAGGTTTCACCTTGATCAACCCTTTAGACCTAGGTTATATCCTGGTCATCCTTATTTGATTGTATCGGTTCCCCTCTAGTCAACCTTCTAGGCTTAGGTTTCACCATAGTCTACTTTCCCACCTTAACCTAGTTTGTGCCCTTGGTTACTTTTTTCTAAGGAATATATCTAGTGTAGTTTTATTTTATTTTTTAAGACTTTATAGCCTAAACAAACTTGTGTCTATTTGGTCATTGCCTTATGCTTGATTCTCAACAACGGCCAAAAAAGGGCAATTACAGATACCTAATTTCAGATAAAAGATGAATATAAAGGTAAAAATTAGTTTTTAAATTTATTCTTTTCAAATTTTGAAAATTCATTTTTGCGGATGATATCATGGTCAAAATTTTCATTTTTAGGAATTTTTTGAGAATTTTGTGTAAAAATTGAGAAGTTGATCGTTGTATATTTTTATCAATACCCGTGCAGTACTTATGCTGATACTCACTTCAAAAAATCAAAAATATTCAATAAAAAATCTGTATTGGAATTTTTTACTACAAGGTATCAAGTTGTCAGTTTTAAGACTTGAATTTGAATTTTTTACAGTACCGCGAGTATCATACTCGTAAAAACTTTTAAGAAAAATTTATACCAAACTTCAAGTTTTCATCTTTTATTGTTTTACAAATTAATATTTTGAATAATGAATGAAATTCAATTTTTATAAGTGTGAATGTATTTGTTGGAATTTTCTCTGTTCCAAAATACGAACATTTCTTTATCTATAAAATTTTTGGTAGAATTTTCTTAATTTTTTAACTATAAATTCTTTAAATATTCCCATTAAATTACCATAAAATCAGTTTTCAAAAATCCTAATCCATTTTATAGATTTTTTGTTTCTAGCTTACGAAGTTTTCTACTTCATAAATTTTTTGGTTGGATTTTTCTTAGGTTTATAATTTTTAAAATTCTTTAAATATTTTTATTAAATATATATTAATTCAGTTTTTTAAATTTTAATTTATTTTATGCGTTTTGTATTTTTTCAAATATTAATTTCCTTCCATAAATATTTTTCTCATAAAATTTTACGAGTTTAGTTTTAATCATCCAATTAGATGATCTCATCTTAATCATCATTGAAGACATTTTAATATGACAAATGGTACATATATATTTAATGCTAATTACAACTTCCCATAAATTCATTAATTAAAAATCAAATCCAAAATAAAATAAAATAAAAAGAAAAAATATGCTCGGCCATTTAGCCAAGCAGATTTCACCCAAGTGTTGGCTGATTCTTCCCCTTTAAATAAGAAGAGAAACCTTCAAGAAAGAAATTTACCTTTTGGTGAGAAAAAAACACACTAAAAATCTCTTTAGTTTTCAAGATTTCTAAAGCTCTTAAGGTAGATTTCTTATAAAACCTTTGATTTTTGTTCATTTTATTTATTTTTTTCCTTTTTAGTGAGCCTATTGATGAATTGAGCTCAATGATTTTGGTTCCATGGTAATGGCAAGGTTTGAAGGTTATTACCATTTCTTTTTTTTTTAGTTTTTATATTTGATTTTTTATTTACGATAGTTTGATTTTCTTTATTATGCTACATGTTTGTGGTGGAAATAATGTTTTGATATTATGTATATGATGTTATGGTTTTTTCTTTGCTACTTTCATAGTGATTTTGATGGGATATGTTGATATATTCTTTATGATCCCTTTGGTTTTTTTTTGGCATATTTAAGCTTGATGATGCAAGTTTATTTTGATATTCATGACTTGTGTTGAGGAAAAAAAATATTTTTCTTGTCTTGTTCATGATGGCCAAATATGATGATGTTGCTTCGTTAAGTTTTCATGCTTGATTTAATTGAGTTTTGTTACTATATTGTCTTGTTTAAAAATTTGTAGGGAGCTTAAAATATTTTTCTAAAAATTTTTAAGACCGTTGATGGGTAGATCGATGTTGGCTGAACCCATCTAGGTGTGATTGGTTAATGTTTTTTTTTCTTAATATTTTAGGTGTTATTTTGTAATTTTGTAACATATAGGGACCTAATTGCAAAAAGTGAAAATTATCCCAAGGCCAAAAGTAAGTGGTCGAATCTTTTTTGTGAATTTTGATATAATTTTTGTGTTAATTTGACTGTATTCGGTGCTTGATCTTGTGTTTTATTTTATTTAGGGATCATTACGAAAAGTTAAGAAACTTTAGGGATCGCTTAGCTAATTCTTATAATTAAAATGGTCTTTTCTCATTATAAAACCACCTATTTAGAATTTTTAGAACATTTTGGTAATTTCAAAGTATTTCTAACATTCCTCTGGTTCTCTGAGGGGGTGTAGAAAATACTAAAACCTTTCGTAATCCCTAGTCCCTCGATGGGGTATGAAATGCAATTTTATAAAATTTTATGGGCTTATTGCAAGTTTTATATTTTAGGTCACCTTTGACATCCATATTACCCATTTGGGGTAAAAATCATCATATTTGACCTTTACCAAGTCCTTTGGGGTTGCTAAGATGTTTTCATGATGAAACTAGTCCCTAAGGGTATTTTGGTAATTTTTTCTAGAATTGAGTCCTAGGTAGTTATTGGCAAGTTTTCATGTCCAAAGTATATATTTTAGGATTGTTCACTTTTTGATGATCTTTTTTGTGTCTTTTATGGTACCGGTGTCATAACATACCCCGGGGTGGATCCTCGCGGATCTATGGGTGCGCACGACTTAAAATATTTTCCCGACTTGGAAATGTCTTTTAACTGAGACTATTCTTTGGTGTTGTGATGAGAACAAGAAAGTACAGATTCTTGACTTATGACACATTGAGGGGGGACGTAGGATGAATCGCTCATCTTATTGGTCTCGTATGACCATCACGAAATGGCCAACGCTTGGAGTCGCCACCGATCATTGCAAGCTAGGCATGATCAGATGCCTATTGAAACCTATGTCTTAAGTTACGAAACTCAAAACATCGATCCCGTGGTCTACGTAATGCAAAGATTCACCGTTTAGGTTCGAGAGTTAGTTACGCACGATGAGGTACGAACCTCTTCACGACGCCTAAAATCGGTACCTTACTAGCTATGTCTTATCTCGATTTTGATTCTTTCGATCTTAACTTGTCATTATCTCGATATAACCCCTTTTAATGCATGAATCTTATAGAAATAATCCAGGTTTTGATAAAAAAGATTTAATCTCATATACGCCCCGGAGAGATGGGGAATATAGAGATTTTCGATAAAAATGACCTCTGGATTTTACTTAAAAATGGAATATTCCACTTTGGGCACTGGAGAGATACCCACGTGGAACATTACCTTTAATTTTATTTGGAAACGTTTTGAAAATATGAATGCACATAATCATCACAAAGAAATCATGTTAATAAGGCAATAAATAAAATAACATAACATGGATCATTCAATGCAATGATAAAGAAAATGGGTGGACTATAGGAATTTATCTCGCTATTGGCGTCGATTATCTAGGAATAACCGAATCAACCATTTTCGAGATGCATCTGGATTTCTTGATTAAACGAGATTTGTTTAACATATTCATGGAAATCTGGGAAGGAGAATTTAATTACAATTGAAATATAGGGTCGGAGTATCCCTTCGAAAAGATAGGGTTGGAGTATCCCCTTGGATGACAAATATTTTTGATTAAGAAAGTTTCTTTTAATCTTAACAATTTCGAAAAGTGGGGTTGAAGTATCCCCTCGGAAGGTCAGGGCTAGAGTATCCCCGTGAATGACAAAACTTCATGATTTAGAAAATGGGTGAGCATTCATCAATTTTTGGCAAAAAGATTTATTGTGAATGAGGATGATAAAGATGTAAAATATGTTTGTGCCTTAATATGAGCTTATGAGAGGTTAAGGCATGTTCTCGAATCTAATCGGGTTGACATAGAGACATTCCAATGTCTCGAGATGAAATTTGGGAAAATAACTCGATTTTGACCAAAACCAAAAACAGGGGACAGCATCGCGCTATCTTGCTTCCCGAATTTATTCTAAAGTGATTCGAAGGATTTAGAAGGTGGAGAAGACACCGTTAGAAAGGTGACTCAATTAGGGTCATTTTAAAAATATTTCCAATATCTCAAGAAGTCACTTTCCGAGGGAATAAATTTTCAAGTTTGGACTGATTGAGCTGCTGGCAGAGCATAGGAGTGACAAGGTGTGTCAAAATTTGAAAAATCACCCCAGACTCATTTGGTGTCGAAAAGTCACAAATAATACCTTTCCAGAAAGGAAATTTCATGAAAATTTTAGTAAAAATGCTTAAAAAATTTGGAAAAATCATTTAGTGGGCCTGAATGGCCCAACCAGAATGCATGTTTGGATTCTAGAGGTTCTGGATAGTTTAGACTTGAAAAATCTTAACTTTCTCATCTAGAATGATCCGGGGGTGAATGAGACACCGTTTTGAAGATAATTCGACATTCTTTGATAGAAAAATATCATAAAATTCATGAAAAATTGTTTCAGATTTTAAAGTGATTTTCAATTTGTAACAGTCGTGCTGCCAGTAGGGGACAAAGCAAAGCAGGGGATATTTCTTGTTTTCCTTATGTTTCTGGGCCTATATTCGAGTCATTAATGTTCGAACATCTATGACAGAAGGGAAAGAGTGGCATGAGCATCATGAACTCATTTGCACAGCCCCAGAGTAGTTGGGGACAATGAAACAGCCCGTTGATCATACCACTCAAGGTTTTGACTCACGAAAAAGGCACAAACATTTAAGGAATGAGCGTAGGATCATTTTCATTTCAAAACTAGAAGATTTGAGCTTGTTTAACCAAGATTTCAGATTTGGAAAACTTAATTTTCCCCAAGACATTTTGCTAGCTTTAAGGAAAATGCTAAGTCCATGCTAATCCTCATTGGTTGAGGTTAACATGCTTGGCTT
>JBBYHL010034118.1:0-10194 GCA_038381835.1 Adansonia madagascariensis
GGTCACTATTCGAGGTGTCGTTGAGGTTATACGGACAAGCACAGGCTAGTCATCTATCATTCCTAGCTAAGGTTAGGCATTCAAAGGGCTAAAGGTTTGAAAAAATCACATTTTTGCATGAATATATAGATATATGGCTTTAAGCTATCGACATAAGGCTTCCATGTCACCAAAAATTCAAGTTTTTGCATGTTGTATCAACACAAAAAGATTATGTATGAATACAAATGCTTTTATATCAACACAAACTTTTTGTATCAATACCAAGCTTGATAGTAGCTTAAAATCCATTTTTTCTACTCAATATTGATAAAAAAGTGTTAGTAGTGATACCAGCCTCCAAATATTGATATTAACTTCAATGTATCGATACCTGAAGTAAAAATTTTCTCCAAGTATCGATACAATACACATTGTACCGATACTCTAAGGCTAAAATGCCTAATTCATGCCATTTTCACCCCCCTCATACCATGACATTAAAACATGAATTGGACCATGTTTTAGGCTCTAAAGATCATCCAAATTCATAGTAAGCCTCAGCATTTGACTTATGGTTGGGTTTTAATAAAATTTTGATGCTAAATAGCCATGATAAAGGACATTTTAATGACTTAATTCAATTTGTTGGAGGGCAAACTTGGACTAGTTCATTGCTAACTGCTAAAAGTTGCCTTGATCCACTGTTTTTGCTAAGCCAGCCAATAGACTTAGTAGGAAGCTGAGCATAGTACCTTGTCCATGCATGAGGTATAAACCACAACCCCAAAATACCTTTACTTTTTGCATATGGTCTTTACTATTCATATAGTTATATAAGGCCAATATTCTCAGCTAAAGACAGAGACATCAAAAACACATTCTAACATATTAAAACACTCTCCAAAAAAACCCTTCTTAGCCATTCACTTATCCAAAAAACCTTTCATTCTCGTACTTCCTCAAAGCCACTAGTAAAAGCCCTTCCTAAACACTCTATTTCACCGTTTCTTCATTAAAACCTCTTTTCATTGTTAAGACATCTCTTAAGCTCATTTTGGCCACCCTTTTTCTTGCCAATCAATAGCAAAAAGAGGGAAAAAGTGAGCCTAAAGTCAATAAGTTTTCTACTAAAAGGATAAAATAAGGTCTACAGCTACTTAGTACAACCTTCATCCTTTTTTTATCTTGTTTTCTTCTTTCATTATCATTCTCATCATTCTAGAGAGCTATATCCATATGATTATGACCTTATTCCTAGGACTTTAATGCATTTATGGCCTTGTTTGTGGTAGGCCTAGGATTTTTTGTGCTATATTGAATCCTTTGCCATGCTTCACCATGTTTATATGCTTGGTTTGCCTTAAAAACATGTCTTAATGTTATTCTAAAAATTCCAGCAAACTTCTTGTTTAAACATGTTCACAACATTTCCATGGTATAACTCTTGTTGTCATTCATGAAACTAATCTGTCCATGAACTCCATTATCACTTTCTTGCATTTTTGTTACGATATCAGTCAAAATGTCATCTTTCCATGTCTAAACTTGTTATCCATGCCCATCTACATGAATGTCATATTTGTCAAGATCTTGATTGCTTGCTGTCAAAATTTGATTTTCTCAAAACATCCCCAAGCTAAGGCCATGTCAACCTTAATAAATGAGGATTAACATAGGCTTAAGGTTTTTTTTTTATCTCATTGGTATTCAAATCTTAGGGAAAAATCAAGTCTTTATGTTTGGATTCAAAGTTTTTTAAGGTCAAAATTCTTGTTTTCAAATATAAAAATACTTTATTTCTTATTCCAATTTGTTTATGGCTTGTTCCTTGCCTAAAGTCCTTACAACATGGTTAATGAGTTGTTTCATCACCTTAAATCACTTTGGGATTGTAAGATGAACCTATGAAGCCTGTGACACTATTTCTCTTCTTTCATGGACATTCAAATGTACATGGCTCAAGTCTAGACCTAAGAAACATGGAAAAACAAAAGACTCTTTTGTTTTTGTCCTGATAGCATTGTAGTCATGACTTGAAAAATTAATTTCAATCCTTGAACCATTTTTCATAAAATTTTTTATATTTTCCCTAAAAGTGCATTAAATTATCTTTCCAAAGGCATCTTGTTTGTCATTGGATCATTCTAGATGAGGGAGATACAATTTTTCAAATTAAGGTTGTTTGAAACCCTTAAAATTAGCGATCTGCATTCTATTTGAGCTATTTCGGTCCACTAGATGATTTTTTTTTTAATTTTAAAATATTTTCCATAAAAATGCATGAAATTTTTTTTTTAAAAAGGTATCGTTTATGATTTCTCAAAGTTTATCACACTATTTTCCCTCTACGTGTTGTTAGTGTTGCACTTGACCCAAATTCAAAAATTATTTTCACCCTGAAGGTGATTTTTTGGGACTTTTGGAATATTTTAAAATTAAACTTTATTGAGTCATCTTTCAATTGGTATTTCACTCAGCTCTTAAAACCTTTGAATTTGCCCAGAAAAAATTTAGAAAGAGAGTCAGTGCGATGTTATCCCCTGTTTTTAGCATTAGCCAAAATCAATTGATTTTTTTGAATTCCTACTTTGAGACATTCAAATGTCTCTAAGTAGCACCAATTAGACCCTTTGAGTAAAAATATGTGCGTCGACCCTATAGGTCCAAATCAAGGCATAAGCAATCTTCGTCGTGTCACCTTTATTTTTATTAATTTCTTTTTTAATCAAAAATCACTTATTTTGTTAAGAATTTGTCAAAAATGTCATTTTATCAAGAAATCACCAAATCCTTCAAGCTCATTTTTCCAAAATCATCAAAGTTTCCATTGGGGATACTTCAACCCATTCCCTAAAAGGATACTCTAACCTCGTTTTTACAAACTTCATTAAAATTTTCAAACTTACCAAAGGTTTCATCTATAGGGCTACTCCAACCTCGTCTTTGAAGGGGATATTCCAACCCTATCTTCTAAGGGGATACTTCAACCCTGTTTTTTCAAAAATTATCAAAAAATAGTCAAATTTCGTCAATTTAAATTCATCAATCTTATTTTTCTTAAAATTGTCAAGAAAATAATCAAATTTTCTCTCTTTTGATTTCTTTCAAACTTTTCAATATTCAAATCTAGTTATCACACCTTGATTAGTCAATGGATCCCAATGCGTCTCTAAAATTGTCATCTTGGTTATTTCAAGATAATCAATGATAATTACAAGATACATTTCGATCATCCTTTCCTTTTTCTTTTGTTGTTTTGTGTGATTTATTTTATGTGATATTATCTCATTTTATCATTTTACTAACACGTTTCCTTTGTGATGGTCATCTTGCATCCATATTTTCAAAATCATTTTTTAAAATTTATAAGACAATATTCCATGTTGGTATCTCCTTAATGCTTGGCACTAGTATCCTATTTTCGACAACTAAAATCTAGAGAACATTTTAATCAAAAATCCTTTTATTTCCTACCTCTTCGGAGTGCATAGGTGATTTAATTTTTTTTTTTAATTTTGGGTTTATTTTATTCAAATCCATGCATAAGAAGGGGATTATATTTAAATAATGATAAGTCAAAACCAAAGGAACTAAAGCTAAGTTAATATTTGCCTAAAAAGATACTGATTTTAAGCATTACAGGGAAGTTCATACGTCCTTACATGTAACCAACTCTCAAACCCAACTGTCGAATCTCTGAATTACACAGACCATGGAATCGATATTTCGAGTTTTGTAACTCTAAATAGAAGATTCAATAGCATCGATCATGTTTAGCCTGGATGATCAGTAGCGACTCTAATTGTTGGCTACTTTGTGGTAGCCACCTGAGACTAGTTAGACTAGTGATTCATATGATGGTCTCCTTTCATGGTCAAGAGCCAAAAATCTATACTTTCTCGCTCTTGTTACATCAAAAAAAGGGAAAAAGTCTTGGTCAAAAAGATATTTCCTCGTTCATTTAGGGGAGGCATGTTACTAACAGCTTAGCAACTCCATTGCAGACTAATTCAGAGATTTAGGCCTATAACTAGTCATGTCTTACTTGGTTCTCAATTTCTTTAGTTTTCAATCATTATTCAACTATAATCATATTCTACTTTTATCTAAAATTCTTTTATTTGTCATGATTTTTGTCTTGTGAATGCTATGGATAGCTTTGTTCCTAAATAGATTTAATTTAATAAATATGGTAACATAGAGATAAATAAAAGATTTGATTGTTTCTCCAATACACACTGTGCACTTACATTTATATTAGATTCCCACTAAACTCCATGGTATGGTTGGGGTCCTAATTGTTGGAGGAAGTAAGCTATCCGTCTTCATGAGTACCCCTCCATACAAGCATAGTAATAACTTTCAGGATGTAACTTTCGATCATCCTTTCCTTTTTCTTTTGTTGTTTTGTGTGATTTATTTTATGTGATATTATCTCATTTTATCGTTTCACTAACACGTTTCCTTTGTGATGGTCATCTTGCATCCATAATTTCAAAATCATTTTTTAAAAATTATAAGACAATATTCCATGTCGGTATCTCCTAAATGCTTGGCACTAATATCCTATTTTCAAAAATTAAAATCTAGAGAACATTTTAATAAAAAATCCTTATATTTCTTACCTCTTCGGACTGCATAGGTGATTTAATTTTTTTTTTAAATTCTGGTTTTATTTTATTCAAATCCATGCATAAGAAGGGGATTACATTTAAATAATGATAAGTCAAAACCAAGGGAACCAAAACTAAGTTAATATATGCCTAAAAAGATACTGATTTTAAGCATTGCAGGGAAGTTCATACGTCCTTACATGTAACCAACCCTCAAACCTAACTGTTGAATCTCTGAATTACACAGACCATGGAATCGATATTTTGAGTTTTGTAACTCTAAATAGAAGATTCAATAGCATCGATCATGTTTATCCCAGATGATCAGTAGTGACTCTAATTGTTGGCTACTTTGTGGTAGCCACCTGAGACTAGTTGGACTAGTGATTCATATGATGGTCCCCTTTCATGGTCAAGAGCCAAAAATCTATACTTTCTCGTTCTTATTACAACAAAAAAAGGAAAAAGTCTCGGTCAAAAAGATATTTTCTCGTTCATTTGGGGGAGGCACGTTACGAACAGCTTAGTAACTCCATTGAGGATAATTCAAAGATTTAGGCCTATAACTAGTCGTGTCTTACTTGGTTCTCAATTTCTTTCGTTTTCAATCATTATTCAACTATAATCCTATTCTACTTTTGTCTAATAATATTTTATTTGTCATGATTTTGGTCATGTGAATGCTATGGACTGCTTTATTCCCAACTAGATTTAATTTAATAAATAGGGTAACATAGGGGTAAACAAAAGATTTGATTATTTCTCCAATACACACTGTGCACTTACATTTACATTAGATTCCCACTAAACTCCACGGTATGGTTGGGGTCCTAATTGTTGGAGGAAGTTAGCTATCTGTCTTCATGAGTACCCCTCCATACAGGCATAGCAATAACTTTTAGGATGTAAATTACCTATGTATCTCATAAGTAACCCTTTGCATTTGCATGGGGAAATGCATACATCGAATCAAACTTGTTTAACCAAGTCTATGATGGGCCTAGGATTGGGGAGTCTTGGCTATCCTTACCGGATGAATGAGCTATTCGAATACCAATTTAGATGTCAACTCAAACCCGTATAGTGAACCTTATGAGCTAAACCATGTTAAACCATGCTAAAATGCTGCTAGAATGTCCTGAAGAATAAAGACACTGGGGAAACACTTCTAGCCTTTACTCTTGCATACCATAGTTTTGTAGGCAATAGTGAATGGACATTGTTTCCCATGTGTGTTATGTCAGTATCAGGACACGTTGTTATGCTATCCGATCGACAGCTAACTTTCGTCAATAAATGAGTGGTGGTAAACAAATATCATCACTTACAAAGCACTATCTCACCTTAAATAAAGTCATATTTTAACTTGAAAAAAGTAGTCATGTTGCCCAATGATGGGTTAACATGTGTCTTACTTTAGGTGGTGATAAATAAACATTACTTCTTAGTTAGTCACTTTTTTCCTAAAGAGGTATCATACCGTCTTGATCAAAGCAATTTTTCACATGAGCAAGCCATTATCTTGTCTAACTGACAACTTAATGTAGTTAACTACTAAGTGATGGCATATATATGTTGTCATGTGGGTTCTCAACTTATCTCTAAAGGTATTTCTATCACCTCGATAAAGGCAATTCTTACTCTAATATATCATTATGCTGTCCATGAATATTTACCTTATCATGATACTCATAATTTTCATGTCCGCCTTTAGGCATCATAATGCCTATTGTTAAGCATTTTCTATGATTTATTTTCGTTCTTCCATTCTTGTATATATTATTTCATATTGTCATTAACCTATGCCCTTTCTTTCTTAATTATTACATGCATCATGTGTCATAATCATCATTATAGGACAATTGGTTGTTTGTGTAGTGTTCAGTAAGAGGTATCTATCATAGAGCGATAGTTCATTCCTTGTCTCTTGAGGAAATTAGATCATGTTAAAAGGGTCAATAGCGCAAAGATAGGGATATCTTTAAGCCTAACTATGTCTCAAAGATAAAAAAAAAAAAAAAGTCAAGATGGGATACCATTAAAATGAATGGCATGGGCATAAGCACATATGGGCTAGTCGGGACAATAATGAAAATGAGCCTTTTACGAAAGGATATTACGTTATAGCTCTATTACTTTAAGTCTAGTTGGATTTTGGCCTGTTACGAGGAACATCACATTTTTGGAATCTGCATATCATATACTTCACCTTTAATTAGGAGGATTTGACTCCCATCGTCGATGAATACACTGCATGCTCAACATTGAGAGGGCCAAGTCCGATAGGATATATTGTAAAGCATTACAACCCCCAATTTTTAAGAAGAGACTAGCATAAATCTTTGGAGCCATAGAGTTTTAGATCGATGATCATGTTAAGATAAAAGGGAATAATAAATACAATTCTTAGGCTAGTCTAAATAAAGTAATATCAAATATCACTGATCCAAAGAGAGTTCCAGATGTCTTTGCCTTAGCGATATATGGGTTGCTCATATTTTCAAAGACTTTAGGTTATGTAAAGGCAATAGTAGAAGATTTCTTCTTCAGTTTGTGTTGTAACATTAACCTTGCATCTACCAACATTGCCAAGACCATTTGAGCCTTCAGCTTTTACAAAAAAATAGGGATAGGTAGATTCATCGAATGTGCCCCACTTTTCCATATTTGGTCATTAGCCACTTTCGTATTGAAGAAAAGATGATGATTTACAATTTTTTCTAACTCTAGGCCTCTCTCCAAGGTCCTCGAGAAAGAATGGCCTTAAGACAATTTCGAGGAATAATAAGTCAAAAAATTCCAGAATCTCAGAGTAGAAAAAGTTACATAGAGGGTCTTATAGATGTCCTTATAATTAATCATATACAGGTGTGGAGACTATACTTGTGTGCCACTTATGGGGTTATGGGGAAGCATCAACTATACACCCTTCCTAGTTCTGTGATAGTTCCCATGTCGATAATTCATCCCATTCTTTGAAAACCTTGAGTACTAAGACTTCGAATGTGGAAAAGCCTAATATATATCAAAAGTCCAATAAACCTTCCATGCTTGGAGAAAAGTCCACTACATGGAAAGATATTACAGAGGAAGCACTGTAACTTCAAGGTATAATGAATGAAGGATCTACCGCATCAATGACACTTTGCCACTAGCCAATATTGGGACATTGCAAGTCCTCATGGATGAGCCTCTTTTTGAAGTTGAATTACTTAGATGAGAATTTAACAAGAGAGGACTGTCTTTGCTACATAAATTGTTTGATTAAAGAAGGAAAAGAGTTACTTAAATATGGACTTCTATCGTTGGGATAACAAGATGACCCAAATGGTTAAAGAGAGATCACTTCAAAGAGGATCTCAGGACTATATGGTGCTCTAAAAAAAGAATAAGTCCTTGTCCATCGGCAAGTCATCAGTTGAATTGGAGGTAAAGTTTGCTACCCTTAATAAAGAACTGAATCAATGGAAAAAAGAGGCCTGAGTTAGTAGGAAAAAGCTCATAACCGCCTGTGCCTTCACATCAACTTACTAAAGGAGGAATGGATGACTTGAAACTCAAGTATGGCACTTGTGAGTCGGTAAGGTTGAGAATAAAACCCTAACACTCAGGATTCAAGATCTGGAGCATTCCTTTCAAGTTCTCCAAGACCATATCATTGAGTTGGTAAGCCTCCAAATAGCGAGAACAAGAGTGGTAGGCAATGATTGACGAGGCATGCCTGAATTATCAAGAACAACAGCGTCACTTCACTGAGCAAATTCAAAGAGCCCAGTTAAAGGCAGATGATATGATCGAGGTAACTCAGTCTTTGAAGTGAGACATCATACCCATTAGGGACTTTGAGCAGTAGTTGTTAAGTTTCTTAGAACATGTAAGTAAATAATTTAATCGTGTTGGATATTTTTTGATATAATAATGTCAAAACTTTGTTTGCTGCTCTATGAAAGATGTTACTGGTGAAGCTACTTTACGAGCCAATTGGCTCTATTGTATTTTGCATATTTAATTTCATTCTTGGATTATCTTATTTATGTATCCATATCAATAATCATTGATTGTCATCACTCTATATTCATTGTTATCTCATCATAGGCTATTATTAACGAACACATTTAAAGTAAAAAAGTCTAATATAGGAATGATCATAAAAGTGTAAGGGATTTTAAAATTGGGCAAGAAACACCAAACCAAATACCAAACACCACTATAATACCCGTCAACGTAAAGAAATCATAAAAAAGGATCACCAAGAATGCATCAAATGACTCAAGTTGATGCACAAAGAATAATAAAATTGTGTCAGCAAATACAATGTAAGCTCAAATCATAAAGCTTAGTAATTAATTACATTTTCCACAAAGAAAAGAGGTAGTCTAGTACTATGATCCGAAAAGAAGTTGACTAATCTAGAAAATCATCCTATCAGTAGCACTAAAGCTACTAAAGAGAAAACTAATCACGAGCAACAGCATAACATGGCACCGATGCCACCGATGCCACTGATGATATATTTGTTTCCTATGGCGATCGATCAATTTATCCCTATTTTTAATAGAACAAATATAGGGGCTTCTCTAGTCGATCTTGTAGTCCTCAATCAAGATGAGTCAGAGAAGAAAAATGGTCAAAAGCCTGCAACATCTGCTGATGAAATAGACAAATATCAACTTTTAGAGAAGTGTCCCTAAGCCATTGAGGGGAGTGATAAGTTTGGAGCCAGTGATGCAAAATCTTTGTCTTTAGTGTCCAACCTTATTATTCCCCTCAAGTTTAAAGTACCAGAGTTTGAAAAGTTTAACAAAACTACTAATCGCACCGTATATATCTGGATGCACCTAAATAAGGTGGCAGGGTACGAAAAAGATGAGAAACTCTTTATCCACTGCTTTTAGCACAGTTTGACCAAGGTAGTTGTCTGATGTTACATGGAGCTTGATAACGTCAAAATTCAATCATGGGCTAACTTAGCCAGGGCCTTCTTGAACCAATACCAATATGTGTTAGATTGGGCCCTCGATCGTTTCTTTCTTATGAACCTAGAGAAGAAGCCAATTGAAAGCTTTAGGTAATATGTTCAAGGGTGGACAAAAAAGGCATATTTGGTCCAACCCCCTCTAACTAAAAATTGAGATGACCATGACATTTATCAACACCCCGTGTGCCCTGTATTATGAGAAACTAGTAGAGAATGTTACTAGAAAGCTCACCAATCTGGTTTTATTTGACGAGATGAATAATGCAACAATTAAAAGTGGCAGATGTCCGTGAGTGAGTCATTCAGATCATGTAAGAAGCCTATTGCTAATAAGAAGAAGAAAGATGAGGTAAACGCCAAAAGCTATGCCAGCATACCCTAACCAAGCTAATATCAAGTGCCCAATCCTTACTACCTGAGTGCGTCTTACTCTAACTAAGTCATGATACTTTTTTAGCTAGTTTATGCCGTAAACTATAACCTATCTTTTACTATCTCGCCTAATCCACCATGAAACAACCAACCGTAAGCCAACCAAAATGTCAACAACTTGCTAACATCGCATCAAATAATTAGGGTGCAAGCTAGCAAAGATATCAGTTCGAACTTATCCCTATGACC
>JBBYHL010034129.1:0-10193 GCA_038381835.1 Adansonia madagascariensis
TAAATATTTTATTATTTTATTTAAAATAATATTTAAAATTATTTATTTTTTACTTTAGGAATATAAGTTTTACTAAACATTTTATTTTTACATAAGAAATTTCTTATTTTAAAAAAATTATTAATTTTTTATTTATTTTAAAAATAAAATTAAAAATAAAATTTTCCACCAATCTTTCGAAATTCTAATAATAAATAAAAGAGTTATAAGATAACTATAAATTATTTCTCTTTTTTTCTTTTGCTTTCTTTTCTGTTGGAAAAAAAAAAAAAAACAGAAGATAAGTGCGGAGAAAAAGCAGAAGGTAAAAATAAAAGGTGAAGGCGAGACAGGTGTCAACTCCTCATGCATTTAGATAGTGAAGATTATGTATGTGTTGGACAAAATAAAATAAAAGAAAAAGAAAAAGATTACGTAATAAATTATCAACCAATAAATATTCATTACAATTTTTTTTATTATATGCATATTGATATAAATCACTTTCATCGGTTTGCATTTAAAAAATAAATTTTGTAAATTCATCAATCACATTTTTTAAAAACCAAAAATAAAAAATAAAAATTATTTTTTTTAAAAAATAAAAATATAAAACCAAATACTACCTTAAAATCACCCCAAAAAAATAAAATCTTTTCAAAGATGCCCAAAATTTCATGCCTCAATTATAGGAAAAGATATTTAAATTTTTTTTATACAAATTCTTTTTATAAATATTATTTTTATTTTATTTTTTTAAAAGCTGAGAAAAATAATTTTGAGTTGTATTTGATAAAAGATAAAAAGAAAAAAAAAAAAAAAAAGAATGAATGAATTACATAATCTATATATCCAGGGTGAAGCGAGTGATGAACGTGGACAGTCCAGAGCCTTTTCTGGCAAGTTGTAACTCTTTCATGGCAATCAGCCACGTATTTTTTTCCTCAGTTTCTACTGTTCAAAATCAAACCCACAAAAATTATAGGAATATCAACAATTTGGACCTTTGAGAATCTTTGTTATATGTTGTTAAGTAATGGCCATTAGCAGTTTAAGCATAGGAACGTATATTCCTTGGAAAACCCAATTCCGTTTCAGTCCCAAATCAAACGCTTTCGGTGTTCTCAACAAGCGCAGAAAAGCTCACTTCTTAGCTCGATCAATGGGTTCTTCTGCTTCTTCCCAGAGACCCAACAACTTTCAAGGTATTTTCTTTTATTCGGATATGGTCATAAATTTGTTGAATTGATTGTTGCAAGATAGTAAATTATTGGAAGTTCTTTGTTCCCATCTCAGTTCGATCAATGGATTCTTCTGCTTCTTCCCAGACCGACAGCGTTCAAGGTATTTTATTTTTTTTGGATATGCTCAGAAATACGGTAGATTGATTATTTTGAGATACTAAATTATTGGAAGTTCATTTTTTCCCTTCTTTTTTGCCTTTTCATGTTTCATACTTTACCTATTAGATATACCTTTTTTTAACTAAATTTTCTCAGGGATGATTATGATGTATAAGCGACTGTTAGGGGAACCGCAAGTCCTAGAAAGCTTAATTCTTTGTTGGTTTGATTCTGCCTTACATCCAAAGGCCAAAAATAATGTGTCAGTGATTTTTTTTTTTTTTAATTCAAGGTTAACCTTGGGCCCTGGCTGATATTTAGGATTTCTATTAGTACCTTAGCTTGGTTTGGATGTTCCATAAAGAAGCATTGGGTGTGGCTGATGTCTAGCTTCTTTAATTTTGGCTATTCAGAGTATTTGTTTTAGTGATAGGGGTTTTTCTTATGCCTTTGAGGTTTTGGGAATTGGAAATGTTCTTTCGTTGTTTGCCTTGAAGATATAGTAGTGAGAAAGCAGAATTTTGATCCTTTAAAATGAATGTATATTAGACAATACTTTGACAGGAAGGGGCTGGATTATATGTGAATGCATTACATTACTTAGGTGATCTTTTGACATGAAGTAGCCAATGTTGGAGTTCCTCAGCTGTAAGCTGACCAATAATCCTTTGCCAAGAAATGTGCCACTCCCATTGCATAGAGGCCTTTTTCCATGCCAAATACAGCATCGTCATGTCAAGTAAAAGCTCTTCCTCTGCTGATTTCTGCTATCCCTTTGAGTGCTTCCATAACGCCAATGGCAACTTACTTGTCGAATTGGAATTCTTCTGGAACTCCTCAAGGGGCTGGTATCCCCCCCCCCCCCAAAAAAAAAAAAACAATTGCAGCTGAGAGATGAAAAGAAGAAACTAAATAGCTATATGCAGACAAACATGGAGATCTTAATGGAGTTCATGAAATTAAGAAATAATATTGACACACTGAGAAATTTTCCAATCGGGAAAGCTGGAAGAACTGATTCAGTTATTGTGATCATTATCATATCAGTTGTTATTGATATCATATTATTGTTGTTGGTTTATAATACTTTTAAGTTTGTTATCCATATAAATAACTGTTATGCATAATAGTAATTGAATCTCATAAATCATTACGAAGTTAAAATTTGACAAAGCATCTTTATCTCCTTTTCTTAAATTAACTTTGAGGCCTTGGCCTGCTCCATCTAACCTATCAAATCTCATCCTGTAGCCAATGTGGTATAGCTGTTGTTATGGTTTTTTTGAATAGTACTTAAAGTTTGAGGTTCTCAGAACATCTTCCTTTGCTTCTTGATTTGAGTTCAACCTGAGGCCTAGTCCCTCCTATCTGACCTAATTATAAGCAGAGAATGTTAGAGCATAACTTAGTCTTTCTAATCCCGTCATGATTCCGGACACATTATTTGGTAAATTTCGTGGATGTCATCACCAGTTTTGTACCTAAAATCCTTTTGTGATCTAGTCTCTTTTCTGTTTCTAGCGTAAGGGATGATTTCCTAGTAGCATCATCAGACTGTCAGAATTTAATTCCAGGCAAATGAAAGATAAAGTGACAAAACTTATTTTGATGGATTATTAGCTGGACGGAAATTTTCGACATTATCATACAACATTGCAATGGTTCTTTTTTTCTAAATCTTTTATATATATTCAACTTTGAAAGGGCTAATATAATGTTAAATCACCGTTTAGGGGTTTATTTGGGTGAATGCATGTTCTTATTATTTCCTGTCAAAATCCTGCATTGTTAATTTTGTTGTAAAAAATCCGAATTGGGTTTGGGCCATCAGATATTGATTGTCTGTCGCGTGCAGAGGCTGCTAAAGTTGACTATGCTTCCTTAAGTAAGGAAGAATGGAAGAAGAGGCTTACACCTGAACAGTTTTACATTACTCGAGAAAAAGGGACCGAAAGAGCTTTCACTGGGTATGTTCTCTCTGTTCATACAATAGCTACTGCTTTTCAGGTTCAACTTCTGAAATGCTTTTTTCTTTGTAAAACAATGGTTTTAATTCTTTTCTGAGCTACCAAGGGTTTCCTCATCACACTGATCTATTGCAGGCCATTTTTTTGGCCTCTTAATAGAAGTTTTATTTAGTTGTCCCATATGCAGGTTTCCTAATTTAAACAGGACATGTTAGAATCTTATTTCTCCTACTTTGCTCTCTTTTGATAAATAAATATTTTAATGATATCAATTCTTCTTCTCTCCCCACGAAGTGGGTGGCTAACGCTATGATTTTGTGGACATATTCTTGTGAGCCTTTTTCCTATTGTTGGTGCAATTAATTGGTGACTAGAGAGCTTTGTTGCTTCGACTCTTCATTGTTCTTGAAGTACTAGTGTCCAACATCTGTGTCAGACGGATATCCGGACATCGATATGGGGTTTTGAGCCTCCTAGGGCTCTCTGGAAAAAAGTCAGAAAAAATTGAACATAACAGCGTCAGACACATACCCATGTCCAATGCTTATACATGAGTCTAAGTAACTTAGCTTGAGAATTCGTTTCCAAATATCGTATAGTCTGAATATGAAGATTAAATGGTATGTAATTGAGCTGACTTGGTTATTAGTGATTCATACTTTGGAAGAAATTGAGGAAGTTAGACTACATATGCCATTAAAATGTCATGCATGTGCCACATGTTGAAAGTGATTCCGCAGTGAATAGACTCAAGAAAATAATTACCAGATAGGATAGACTCAAGAAGAATGTGTGAGCATATTTAAGTGCCATAGGAGACATGAAACAAATTTTTCAAAGTTTTATAAGTTGGAATTGGGAATAATTTTCTCTTCTTCCTTTATTATGTTTTGTTTGGTTGTTAGTTATGATATTTACTTTTCAGTAATAAAATAAAAATGCAGTATTAATCATATTTGATTAAAACAAATGGGAAAAATATAAAACCAATTTTAAAATGCAAGTAAATTTCATATAAAGAGTAAAATCAAGCATTTTCTTATACTTGAGTGTTGATTTTTTTTTTTCCCCCGTAAATTGTTTGCTTTTGTGTCTGACGCATTCTTTTTTACATTTTGTTTAGAAGCAAAAAGCAAAAAGCAAAATGTGAGGACCAAAAATCGTGGTGAAATGGAGCCAACTTTGTTTTTGGCCTTCCAAAAGTTTTTCACTTTTAGCTAGGGTTTCACTTATGTTAAACAAGAGATCAATTTAGAATGCAGTTCTTGAGATGTTATCTGGTGTCATGTAGAGTCTTGATCTAAAAATGGGTTTGTTATGGATAGAGATGTTTTGCCTTGGACAGACAGTCATTGTTATATGGCTTCTGAACTCAAAATTTTTCAGTTCGGAATCTAAACCTTAAAAATTTTGTGCAATTTGGTTGGATAATTGGTAGGATTAATCAATTTGCTAAGTAGATTGGCAAGTTTGTTAACCTATATTACTTGGACTCGGGTGTAAGTGTTGAACATGTGTGTGTGTACGACATGTATGTTCAATTTTTTTTCCGAGATTTTCATGTATTTGGATGTTCCTTGGAGGATCGTGTCCTGGTACCAATGTCTGGATATGCATCGGATATAGGCACTTCAAGAAAATGAAGAGTCGGAACAACAAAGTTGTTAACTACGGAACAATACAAAGCATATTTTATTAAACACTACATGTAAGCATCTGGATTAGAAACATATTTCACAGGTGTGATATTTATATTCAGGTGATCAAATATCTGTTTGAGCTCCAATTTTATTGCATGTTGCACACATACCATACCCGACACCTTGTGTGTAATTTCCTTTAGCTAACAAGTCTGTCTAGCTCTTCAATAATTAGCGGAAACACCAATCAGTGCTGTTGCTATTCTGTTATACCTTTGTGCGCCTAACGTCATTGCTCAGTATTTTGAAGTGTAGGTACCAGATTGAGTATTCATTTTTTCAGTTCTAAGAACTGCATTATCGTTGATTATTAGTGTAGGCCGAGGGGTCATTTTTGACGTTTTCTCTTTTTTTATCTTTTTAAAACCTGCCAGGATAGTGGCTGTAATGTGAAAATTGAACCTAAATCCTGCTAAGTCATATTCTAATGAACCTTAGTATCAAGCATCTAGCATGTATAAACTATGTTGCTTCAACTCTTCATTATTTTGGATTATTCTTGTCCAAAACCCGTGTCCAACATATATTTAGATATGGATATGAGGATATGACCCTTTTAAGACCCTCCAAATACCTGGAAAAACTTAGAATACCCGTGTCCGACGCTAGTGCTCGCTTTTGAGTAACTTAGTGTATAAATCATTCACAATGGAGGTGCTAAAATACTTGTTGGGCATTACATGTTTATTTTCAATCTTTATCTGCATTGAACTGACAACTATTAATGTAATCTTCATTCATATTCTACTAATTTATTCTGTTTGCACCTTTTTTATGTGCAGGGAATACTGGAACACAAAAACACTTGGAACTTATCACTGCCTATGTTGCGACACGCCTCTTTTTGAGTAAGTCTTCTGGTTTTTAAGGAATTACTGAGGACAAAAATCAATTGAACCTATGACATCCAAAACACTTAAGCGACTATGATCCTTTACTCCAGATCGTCGACTAAATTTGACAGTGGAACTGGCTGGCCATCATATTATCAGCCTATAGGAAACAATGTGAAGTCGGAGTTAGGTCTGTCAATAATTTTTATGCCTCGCCAAGAAGTTCTTTGCGCTACTTGCGGTGCTCATCTTGGCCTTCGATGATGGTCCTCCACCTACAGGAAAGCGTTACTGTATCAATAGGTAAAATCATTTTTATTTAATGTTGAGCAATCCATGTATATATGTATATATTCATGGATTTCATGTTTTTAACTGTGGCTGTTTTGCAGTGCTGCACTGAAACTGAAACCGAAGTAAGAAGGGTGGTAAGCTTGCAGTTGAGAGCAGACGAGATAGACTCTTGTGATTGAGAAACCTGAAATACTATTAGTATGCTTGGGTTTTGGTATATCATATGGAAGTAATAAATAGCTTGTAATGGCGAATCTTCTTCTCCCATTCTCTCACCCGTTCCCAGCTCTTGAAATTGACAAGCATTAACACATTTATTTTCAACCAAGGTTGTTAGTCGAAGTGTTTGGAGCTGTATGATTAAAGAGGGGGTGCAGTTAATCGTAGAGGTGACAATTGGACGGGTTTGGGTGAGTTAAAGATGGATTATTTTGGGTTTGAATTTTTTCGGGTTTGGGCTGTTTTAATTTTGAGTCTATTTGTGTTCAGGCTAATTTGGGTTCGGATCTATTTGGGTTTGGGTTTGAGTATATTTTACATCATTTTTTATTTTATGTTAAATATAATCACTTTTACGTAAATCTGAATTCTAAGCCTGAGCCTGAATTTGGCCTGATTCGGTCCGAAAAAATCTTAGTTAGGTTTTATGGGTTTAGTTGTAGCTCGAAAAAATTTAGAATTCTAAGTTAAGGGTCGAATTTGGCTTAGCCAACTCATTTAAGTACAAATAATTGTTCATAATATTAAAAAGTTATTTTTATATTAATATTTATATATACTATAATTAAATTTAATAAATATATTATTTTATTTAAAAAATACTGTTTCAGGTCGAGCGTACTTAAAACTTAAAATTTAAGACCTGGGTTTGATCATGCCGGGCTTATTGTGTTGGGTAGGCTGTCTAGCGTATGAGTAAGTTTAGTTGTTAGTGTAACATGTGATTTTTTTCATTTTTTGATATGGTATTATATATTAAGGTTTTTATATTTTTTAATTGATCTTATTATTTTTTTATATTATTATCTGACTCTAATTATCATTACTTAAAATAATAATAATAATAATAATAATAATAATAAAATTTAAAGAAGTATTTAAAATTTTACTAATAATATGCATAAACTTTTAATATTTAATGAGTTTAACTAATTAATTTTTTTTAAAAAAAAATGATAAATGAATAATATATTTTATTGTTAATGCTTTCAAAGTTTGTGATATGATTTATTTTTTGATAAGTTGTTATTTTGTCATATATAGACATGCTCAAGGATCGGGATAGCCATTCGGGTCAAATGGGTGTGGGCTCAAGTTCTCATATTTTTGTTTCAGATTAGCTCGACACGACTCGGAACAATGATTTTAAATTAAAATAATATATATTTTATTTGAATTTAATTATAAAATATGTAAAAATTAATAAAAAATATTTTTTAATGTGATGAACAGTAATTCTAACTTGAACAAGTAGATCTAGGCATATTAAATAAGGGTCTAGGTTTGAGATTTTAAAAAATTTAAATCACAGCTCGGACTCAACTAACGAGCAGGTTTAATGACATATAAGATATAAATTAAATTTTTAATATTTAATTAAATTATAATATGGTATTAATATTTAATATTTGATTCATTTTTTATATGAAATTATCTAATATGGCTTTTATTTTTTTAATTTATCTTATTATTTTGTTATACTATTATTAGATTCTAATTATCCTTATTTGAAATAATAATAATAATAATAATAATAATAATAATAATAAGAAAAATATTTAAAGAAGTATTTAAAATTTTATAACTAACATATAAAAACTCTTAATAGTTAATGAGTTTAACTAATTAAATAAAAAAAAAATATGATAAATCAATAATATAATTTATGGACAACGTTTTCAAAGCTTATGATATGATTTACTTTTTGATAAATTATTATTTTATCATACATAAATCTGCTCAAGGGTTGGGCTACCCATTTGACTCAATTGGGTCTCGGCTCAAGTTCTCATGTTTTTATCTTAAATTAGCTCGACTCAATTAGAATAATTATTTTAAATTAAAATAATATATTTTTTATTTAAATTTAATTATAAAATATATAAATATTAATAAAAAAATATTCTTTAATGTGATAAACAGTACTTCTGGCTTAAATAAACAGATCTAGGTATGTTAAATAAGAGCTTAGACTTGAGATTTTGCAAAAATTTAGATCGCAGCTTTGCTCGACCCATGAGCAAGTTTAATTATATATAAAATAAAAATTAAATTTTTAATATTTAATTATATTATATATGATATTAATATTTAATATTTAATATTTAATTCATTTTTTATATAGTATTATATGTTATGGCTTTCATATTTTTTAATTTATTTTATTACTTTGTTATACTATTATCATATTCTACTAATAATAATAATAATAATATTTAAAGAAGTATTTAAAATTTTACTATTAACATACACAAACTCTCAATATTTAATGAGCTTAACAAATAAAATTAAAGAAAATATGATAAACAGATAATATATTTTATTGATAATGTTTTCAAAGCTAATAATATAATTTACATTTTGATAAATTAATATTTTATCTTATATAGACATGTTCAAGGGTCGAGTTATCCACTCCCAATTGGGCCTGGACCCAAGTTGTCATATTTTTTATCAGACTAGCTCGACTGGGCTCAGAACAATAATTTTAAATTAATATATTTTATTTAAATATAATTATAAAAATATATAATATTAATAAAAAATATTTTTTAATGTGATAAACATTAATCCTGGCTTCACTAGGCAGGTCTGGGCATGTTAAATAAGGGCTTAGACTTGAAATTTTAAAAAAATTTAGATCGCGGTTTAGTCCAACCCATAAGCAAGTTTAATCATACTTAAAATATAAATTAAGTTTTTAATATTTAATTAAATTATTAAAAGAATATTAAAATAAAATTTATAATTAAAGTTTTTGATTTATTAAAAATTATATAATTATAATTTTTTCATATTTATTTTTAGTATTAAATTCAGGTTCGGGTTCGGGTTCTTTTGAGTTCTGATCATTTCGGGTTCGAGTTCTTTCGGGTTTCGATCATTTTGGGTTCAGACTATTTCGGGTTTTGGTCATTTCGGGTTTAAGCTTTTTCTAGTTCGGACCATTAAATTTTTGATCAAATCAAATTCGATTCGAATTTTGACTTAAATTTTTTTAAATAAATTTTTAAATTTAAATTTATTTTATTACTTCTAATTTATTGTTTAATGTATGTTATTTATGATACGTAAATTAAAGTGGTGAAGTTCTTTATACGGTAACATTTTTTATAGAGTTCACTTATACGAATGAAAGTGGCGTTATGTTCCATGAATTCAACGTGGTGATGTATTAATTTTGATTACTGAGGATGTGGAATCTTTGGTCAACATAACAAGAAAATTCAATTTAACCAATTTTTTTCTGACTGGAAGTCCTCAGCTCATGGCCTCTGTTTTGTTGATTTTCGGACCCAACATTGTAGATGGCACCGTAATCTGTGGGTTTAAGGCACATTATTCAAAAAGAGCAAGTCAGAACTATGGGTCTGGTGGTCTGGTCTTCAAGTTTACTGGATTGACTAGTTCCACTGCGTCTACAATAGTCTCCCTAAAAAAAAGTGCATATATATATATATATATATATAAATAGAGGCAGTAATTAGACAGATTTGAGATGAATTATTTTATATTTAATTTTTTTTAATTTTATATTGATTTAAATTTAAATTTATTCGGGTTTAAGTTTGGGTTTGAATATATTTTATATTATTTTTATTTTATATTAAATGTAATTATCTTTAGGTAAATTTGAATCTTAAGCTTAGGCCTGAATTTGGTCCCGTTCGATCCGAAAAAATCTTAGTTCGGTTCTATAAGCCTAGCTGCGGCCTAAAAAATTTTGAATTCTAAGTTCAGGATCGAAGTTGGCCTGGCCGACCTATTTAAGTACAAATCCTTATTCATAATATTAAAAAGTTATTTTTATATTAATATTTACATATTTTATAATTAAATTTAAATAAAATATATTAT